>WHYT01014681.1:20030-30348 GCA_009806455.1 Tetrax tetrax
ATCACACCCCATCCCACCCAAGCACCCCTCTCCCCCCCCAATCTCCCACTCACAGGAGACGCGCAGGGCGACGGCGGGGGAGACGCTGGTCCCCGCGGGGCCGCGGGCTCGGCAGTGGTAGGAGCCGGCGGCGGCGCTGGCGACGCGGGGCAGCGCGAGGAGGTTCCGGGGGCCCTCCTGGAGCCGCTCGCTGTCCTTGTACCAGGAGTAGAGGGTGTCGTCCCCCGGCTCGCCGGCCAGCTGGCACGTCAGGGAGACGTCGTCTCCTTCCCGCACCTCCGCGGACGGCGAGACGAGGACTCGGGCGGCTGGAGCACAGAGGGACGGTGTCACCAGCTCAGCGGGCACTGCCGGCCCCCGAGCCGCCCCAACGCAGCACGGGATGGAAACAGAGCCCTCATTCCTTCCACGGCTCCACGGGGATCTGCCAGTCAGAGGGCCAGGTCCCAACCCAAAAAACTATTTCGGTCCAGATTCCTGCTACACCCTGGGAATCGCGGCTGCTGCCTCGCTCCAGGGTGTGGGTGCAGAGGCGAGAGGGTCTGCACCGACCTGCAGCCAAAACCCCCCCAGGGCAGACCACCGCGGCCCAGCTCGTCGCCCCCGCGGCCCTGCGCAGCGACCCCCCAAAGCAGGGATGGGGACGTCCCGTCCCACCCACCGCCAGGCTCAGCACAAAGCCATGTCCCCGCCGCGGTGCGGGGGCAGGATCACACGTGGCTGCCACAGCTCGGCCGCTCCGGGTCGCCCGGCCGCGGCCCGCCGTGCTCAGCGACATTTTCCTGCCCGGCCGTCACCGCGGGACGGCACTGGAGCGGCCTGAGGTGTGGAGGCAGGAACCACGCGGGAACGCTCACATTTTGTGCCGGCTCCCATTCGACGCCCCCCCAGCACCGCCCACGCCGCCGGCACGGCCCCAGCACGGCGTCGCGCGGCGCGCGGTGCTCACTCTGCACGCGGAGGTAGAGGTGTCGAGCGGCGGTGCCGTGGGCGTTGGTGGCCGTGCAGCGGTAGCTGCCCTCATCCGCCGGCGTCACCTCCCGGATCTCCACCCGGAGGGCGTTGGGGGCGGCCGAGGCGCTGACCCGCGGGCTGGGGCTGCTCCCCCCGTCGCTGGCGGCCACCAGCTCCTCGCCGCGGTGCAGGGCCAGCCGCGCCGGAGGGTTGCTGGCCACCGAGCACTGGAAGATGGCCAGGCGGCCTCGCTCCGTCTCCAGGAACGCCGTGAGCTGGGGGTCCCGCGGGGGGTCTGCGGGGCAGGGAGCGGAGGGTGGGCAGCTGTCGCGCCCCCGTGCGAGTGGGGGAAACTACATCACCTTCCAAAAAAAGGGAAGGGAAGGGAAGGGGAAAGCAAGGGGAAAGGAAGGGGAAGGGAACGGGGAAGGGGAAGGGGAACGGGGAAGGTGAACTCAAAGATCCGCTCGTGCACCCACAGCAGCTCTGCCCGCAGCCCGGGCGCAGCCACACGTGTGAGCGGAGCTGGGCACGCGTGCACAGACATCGGCTACAAACGCGATACAGCGACAAACGCAGCCTCCCCGCCGCCCCTACGTACACAGCACGTCCAGCGAGACGGCGGCGGAGCTGCGGCTGCCGCCCTCGGTGGCGGCTCTGCAGCGGTAGAGGCCCGCGTCCGTGCGGGCCACGTGCCGGAACAGCAAGGAGGCAGCCGAGCCCTCGGCCAGCCGCTGCCCGTTCCGGTACCAGGTGACGTTGGGCAGAGCTGGCGAGTCGCTGCTCAGGCTGCAGGTCAGGTTGGCGGCGTCGCCTTCCAGCACGCGGGACGACGGAGCCACCGTGACGGTGGCAGCTGCAGGCAGAGGCGGGAGGCAAGCGGGCGCTGGCACCAGCTCAGCCAGGGCGGCCAGCTCGCCAGACTTCGCGGCTACTCTGCCACCACCGCCCTCGACTCCCGAGCTGGTCCCCTTCCCCGTGTTCCCTTCCCACCCTGCCCTCTCCCGGGATTTTCCCAGCCGCCGCCGGGACGGCGCACGGCACTCACTGCCCACCGCACTCACTCTCGGCCCTGAAGTCCACGGCGGCGCTGGCGTTGCCCTCCGCGTTGGCAGCCCAGCACACGTAGGTCCCCTCGTCCTCCAGCACCGCGTCGCGGATCTCCAGCCGCAGGCTGTTGTACGCCCAGGCGGGGCGCAGCCGGGGCCCGGGGGCGGCGGGGCAGCCCCCCGTGCAGGCCACCACCGCTTCTCCTCTCCGCAGGGTGAGGGTGGCCTCCGGGTCGCTCTCCACGGCGCACTGGATGACGCCCCGGCGCCCGCCCGGGGTCTCCAGGAAGGAGCTCATCACCGGCTGCCGGGGTGGGACTGCAAGGTGGGGACATCTCCGGTGAGGACACCGCGGACCCCTGAGGTTGGGAGGACCCCAAGGACCGAGGGATCGCTGGAGGGCTGACGCTTCCTAACGGTATTTTCTCTGGTTTGGTATCAGGGAAAATTCTTATTTTACAGCGCGGAAAATGTTTGGAAGGCGAAATCTAACCGGAATATATTTTTCATGGGGAAATGTAGGATCATTTCTTGTTCTGAGAAACTGGATTTAATTTCATGGGGCTTTTTAAACCTCTTTGGCTGTTGGGAATTTTGGGGCTCTCTGAATTCCTCCCCCAGATTCAAAGATTTAACTGCAAAAGGGACATTTCCCCCTTTTCCCCATTCCCACTCCCGAGCTCCCAGGCCCTGCTCAGCGGTGATGGGGTGGAAGCAGCAGAGGGGCTTCCCAGCAGGACCACCCAGCCCAGACCCCAGCAGCAGCCACCCCAGCCCCCCGGGCCACACTCACAGAGCACGCGGAGCGCGACGGCCGCCGAGACGTCGCTGCCGTTGCCGCTGCGGACCTCGCAGTGGAAAGCGCCCGCATCCTCGCCGCGGATGGAGGGGAAGCGCAGCGTTGGGGCCCCGCTCTCCTGCAGCTGCTTGCCGTTCCTGTACCAGGCGTAGAGGGTCTCCTCCGGCACGGCCCGAGCCCCCTGGCAGGTCAGGGTGACGGCCGCCCCTTCCCGCACCTCGGCCGAGGGCTGGACCAGGACCTCTGCGGCTGGAGGAGGCGGGAGAGGGATGTCACGGAGCGAAGGGAGGGCACCGCCACTACGTGGTCCCCAAGACACCCATGTCCCCCAGTGCCACGCGGGTCCCGCCAGCTCTCAGGGCTGCGTGGCCCCCCAACCCCACCGAAACAGCCCCGGGGGGTCATCGGCACCCAAGACCCCGGGCCAGGAGCTTGGCACCCCCTCGCGCCGGGAGCGGCCGGACTCACCGCGGGCGAGGAAGGGCTTGGCGGTGCTGGCGTTGCCGTAGGCGTTGCTGGCCGTGCAGCGGTACTCGCCGCTGTCCTGGGGTCCCACGCCCCGGATCTCCAGCCGCAGGGCGTTGCGGGAGGCGGTGACGCCCAGTCGCTGGCGGGGGGCTGCCTGCGACCCGCTGGCCGCCAGCAAGGCGCCGTCGCGGTAGAGGGCCATGGCGGCCGGAGGGTGGCTGTCCACGGCGCAGAGGATGATGGCCAACCTGCCGCCCTGCGTCTCCTGGAAGAGCGTGACGGTGGGGATCCGGGGGGGGTCTGCGGGGGGAGAGAGGATGTGGAGCTCGGGGGGTCCCGGCCCCCGCGGCCGCTCCTCCCGGCTGCTCTCCCCTTACGTAAGCGGGTTGGATTTACTGGCAGAAATGTCAAAGCCAGACCCCGGTTGTTTTATTTTTCCCCTGACTCGCAAAAGCTCCGGAGCTGTTATTATCATAGCTGGCGGCTCGGCAGCCTCCCAGCGTGTGGCGGGTCAGCGGGGGAGTGGGGGACGCTACAGCCAGCGGGCCCTGCGCAGCAAATACCGCTTAACGGCGCCGCCAAGCGCGGCTGGCAGCCAGGGATTCCTGCGCTCACAGCAACTCCCACCCAGGAGGGCTGGAACCCCGCTTCAACGGGGCGCAGGGCGTTTGGGGCAGAGGCTGTGGGGCACAAAGGGACCCTCGCCTGGCGGGAGCGGCAGGCACTCACACGTCACGCTCAGGCTGACGGCCCGCGACGTGTCGCTGCCGCGGTCGTTGGCCACCTTGCAGGAGTAGTAGCCGGCGTCGCTGGCGGCCACGCGGTGGAAGAGGAGGGTGTGCGCTGCACCCTCCTTGAGCCAGGCGCTGTTCTTGTACCAGGTGTAGTTGAGGTCCTGGCCCTCCCGGCCGGGGACGTCGCAGGACAAGGTGGTGGCCGTCCCCTCCTGCACCTCGGCCGCGGGGCTCACCGAGATCTCTGCAGCTGACGGAGGTGGGGGCGCGTTGGCCCGCGGCCGCTGAGCCCCCCGGCTCTGTGGGGTCCGGGCACAGGCGGGCCCCCCTCTCTGGGGCTGGCCACAGCCCTGCGCCGTCAAGGACGAAGGATGGAGGCATAGCGGTGCTGCGCCGTGGGCTCCCCAGTTCCTGAGCCCCCACCCCAGTGCCAGCCCCTGCCCGCCCCAGCCTGGACTCGCTGGGCGAACCCCATCCCCGTCCCACAGCCCCGCTCCCCCCCCAGTGATGCCCCCCAGCCTCGGGCGCTTACAGAAGACGTAGAGCGTCACAGCGGGCGCCGCGCCAGCCCCGACGGCGTTCTCGGTTTCGCAGCGGTACTGCCCGTAATCCTCGCGGCGAACGTCCCGGAGGGTGAGGGTCCGCTGGCTGCCCACGGCCACGCCGTCCTTGTACCAGTGGTAGGCCGAGACCGGGGGGTAGCTGCTGCTCGCCTCGCAGGTGAGGGAAACCGCGTCTCCCGGGCGGATGTTCTGCGCGGAGGGGCTGACCGACACCCGGGTGTCCTTCGGGGCGTCTGCAGAGAGGACGGACGGATGCGGTGGGCAGCGGTGAGGCCGGGCGGGACACGTCGGACTGTGCCGTAGCCCGTCCCGCCGCGCAGAGCCGCCCCACGTACGTCTGACGCGCAGGACGACCTCCCCGGTCACCTTCCTGGAGCCGTACGAAAATTCGCAGAGCAGCTTTTTGGAGTGGTCCTTCCAGGAGAAGGAGGTGGCCAGGGTCAGGTAGCGGCCGACGCCGCTGGTGTCCAGCTGGACCCGGCTGGTGACCGTCGAGAGCTGGGGGTCGTAGCCCTCCCAGCGCAGGGCGCTGTCGCCCAGCGGGCAGACGTAGGGCGTGGAGCACTCCAAGGTGGACGTTTGCCCCTCGCTTTGCTCCTCGCTGGCGGCGATGCTGGGGTGCTCCAGGTCATCTGGGGACAGGGAGCAGAGGGTGGGACGTCCACATGGGGTAGGGGGGCAGGGGGCTGCGGGGGTCTCACCGCCGTACCCACCCGAAACGCTCAGCATCACGTCCCGCGCCGCCGACCAGCGGTCGCCGTTGACGATCTCGAAGCGGAATCTGTAGGGCCCGCTGTCCCCCGGCGTCAGCCCCCGCAGCAGCAGCGTGCAGTTGCGGGCGGCAGGGTCCCCCAGGAGCTGGGCCCGGCCCCTGAAGCGGGGGTCCACCTCCTGGGCTGCCGAGTGGAAGACCAGCGTCTTCTGGTCGTCGTAGTCCTTGTACCAGATGGCCACGATGCCGTCGCCGGCCGTCACCTCGGCGGGGTAGCTCAGGGCGCAGGGAATCACCACGCAGGCGCCCGTGACGCTCCGCAGGGATTCGGGGTAGGCGACCCCCCAGGAGCCGAGGGCTGTGCCGGAGGGGAGGGATGGGGGGTCAGGGTGCCAGAGGGGTCTGAAGGCCCCCGCTCCCTCCTGGAACCCAGCGGGGCCATGTCACATCTGGGATGGGGGGCAGGGAGAGGCTCGGGGGGAGGAGAATGGGGCTGCGAGAGAAAAACCTCCCAGGAGAAAATTTTGAACGGGGAAAGGGGGAGATGATGGGGAAAAGCCAGATCTGGGGGTGGTGCTTTCGGACAACGCACGGCACCAGCAGGATTGGAAAAGCAAAAGCCTAAATAACTGGTAAAAAGGGAAAGTTTGCCCTTCTGGCTTCCAAAAGTTGATTTCCTTGCCCCGCCTCGCTGGCCACTCGTCCTTTCTCTCATGCCCTGGCTGGTCCCCACCACCCCATCCCGGCACCCAGCCCTCGGGTACCACGCACCGGAGGAGGGGGCACGGGCACGGCGTGACACATTATGTGCCGGCAAATCTCCCCGGAGCATCCACCATCCGTGCTGCGGCGTACGGCACCGCCAGGACCGGCCTCAGCATCCCCAGAGCCTGATCCGCCCGTCCCTCCAGCATCGCATTCCCGGCAGGACCGTGGCACCAGCGCTCCCGCTCCCACCCCGCTGCAGACCCAAGCAACCAGTCCCTGCAGGCAACCAGCCCACACCAGTGGCACCAAACCTGTCGGGAGGAGGCTGGCCAGGAGGACGAGGCACCGGGGCAGGCGCATGGCAGCACGGCGGGCGTGGCTGGGGGTCCCAGGGGGAGCTGCGAGGGTGGGAGGCGGTCGGTCTGCAAGGTCAGCGCTGGGCGGCGGGGCCCCTGTCAACAAGAAGAGTTGGCCGAAGGCCGTGGAAGATGTTGTACATCGGCGCCATCCGGCTTTTCCCACCCCGGCGTCGGCCAAAGGCAACTCCGTCTGCTGCCCCGCTCCGCCGGGCGCCTCGCCGCCGGAATGCCGGAGACACCGAGGTGCCGGCGCCCCGCGGGAGAGAGCGGATGGTGGGCTGCGGAGAGCTGAGGACCAGGTCTTGGAAGTGGGGCTGAAGGACATGGAAATTTAGGCTCCGCAGCCCGGAGCCTGGCACAGCCGGTGCCCGCCCAGGGGTCTGCCCCTGACTTTGGTGATGAGCATTCAGGTGGGATGGTTTTAACGAGGGATTTATCCATTTTGAGTGGGTTTAATGGCTTTTTGCAGTTCTAGATGCATGCAAACTGATTAAATTATTTTTTCTGATTTTTTTTTCATTATCATGGAAATCAATTAATGGATTGATTTCGATTTACATCCTTAGCAACCAGCTTAACAACCTTTCCATGTTGAACTTTCCATCTCTGCTCCCCGAGCCAGCCTTTTCCTCCTTCAAACACTGAGTTCCTGTGTTGCAAACACCTTTTTTCCCAACGCATGCTTTAAACTTCCACGCTAATTCCGTTTAGGGAGGATGAAATGGCCGTGCCAGCGCCGTACGAGGGGGTCTCACTGCCCCGGCGCGTGCGCAGCTGGGGGGCCGCGCCGCAGCCAGAAATAGCCGTGGGATCGGCGAGGGCCGCTGGGCTCGGGGCGAAGGAGGAAGGAAGCGCCGGCTTGGCACGGGGGTCTGCTTCCCAGCTCCCCGCTCGCGCGACGCCAAGTTTCGTTTCTTCTGCCGCGTTTCTCCTGGTTTCGGTTTCTGGGTGCGTGGCCCCAAGGGGACCCCGGGTGCGGGACGGGGACCCCAGCCAGCCACACCGCACACGTCGGAGCAAAGCACGGTACGCGTTATCACCCAACACCGGCTAGGCGGGCGTATTTCGACGTCGCGCACTGGAAAACGGGGAAAAGGCGATTACCTGGTGATTACCTGGTCCCACGGCCACGCTCAGCCCCGGCCGCCACCGGCCCGTTGGCGACGCAGCCCACAAAATCCCCCGCGTGCCAGCGAGGGCGAGGGAGGTCTCCAGCCTCTTCGAGCTCTGGTGAAAATCACCTGTTGGCACAGAAACGCAGCGACGGGGGCCGGGCGTGGAGCGGGGCAACTCCTGGTGCTGGGCCCTTCGGTCGCCACCGCGCCCCAGCGCAGAGAGAGCGACGGGGACGGGGACCGCGGGGCGCGGGTTGGGGGCATCCCTGGTGCCAAACCCAGCCCTGAGCCCATGGCTGGGGCACGGAGGTGTCTGGGCAACCTCCCCGGCCCCGGCAGAAGCCAGGCAGGGCTCAGCCCCTCCGAGATGCTCTCGCCTTCCCCTTCACCCCGCGGCGCGGTGCCCGCCAGCAGCCCACCCCAGCCCTGCGTGGCATCACACAGGCGGCCCGTCCCAGCCCCGCGGGGTGAACCCCAAAGCCGGTTTCTGCCCCAGGTGTCCCCATCCCGGCACCGGCCCGGGGAGCGGCGGCGTTACCTGGGGTGCCTGTCCCTCCGGCTGTGGCGCGGGGGATGGCGCCGGCCCCTCACCGCTCAGGGACTATTTATCTGATGCAGGAGCCCAAAACCGCGCCACTTCCCCGTTCAGGGGTTTGTCCCTGCCACTGCGTTTGGGAAGTGGCTGACATCAGCAGCTCTGTCTTGCCTTTTACTGATTCGGGGCCGGTTTGGGGCAGGGCTGGTCCCCACAGGAGGGTTTTTGCAGCATCCCAGTGTCCCAGGCTACGAGGGTCACTGGGAGGCTGTGCTCTCTCGGGCACCCTCAGCCTCAAATTCGGTGGCTCGGGGTCAACTCTCAACCTTGTGTGAGCAAACTGGGAGCTGGGGAAACTGGGGAAACTGTCCTCCAGGACCTCGGGCTGCTGCCCAGCGCCCCGTCGTCCCCTCCCCAGCCGCTCTGTGCCCATTGACTCAACTGGGACCAGCGAGGCAGGAGCCCACAGCCCTGGAAAACCAGTCCCAGATCCTGTCCTGCTGCAGGAAAACTGGTCCCAGATCCCACCAGCAAGCGAGGAGCCGGGCTGCCGGTGCGGGCGGGCTGCGGCGGGGGCTCTGCGTGTTGCCAGCTGGGTTCAGGGAGTCGCTGCGCCGCATTTCCTGACATAGCATCGAGCGCAGAAACCCTGGCTGAGGGAAACGCAGCCACACGGCATCTGGGCTCAGGATGGCGGGCGCCGAGCTGCCATCCAGCCCCGGGGCAGGAGGGCCTGGGGCAGCCGGGCCCAGCTCCGGCCATCGCTCTGCATCGGCTTCCTGAGCCCCCGCTTCCCGTTCAGGGACAACGTGAGCCCTGGCTCCACAGGGACCCCCGCAGCCCCAGTGCCAACGCGTGCCCAGGGCGGGCGGCAGCGTGACTCTGAAGGCACGAGGTCCAGGATGGAGTGGCCAGGTCCACAACACGGCAGGCTCTGCCGGGACACAGTGGGCTTCTCCCGCGGGGGTCTCAGGAAGGACGGAGCCAGGCTGGGCTGGCGAGCAGAGCCGAGGAGCTCGCCTGGAGCAGGGTGGATGGACCCACGGACCCAGCCCGGGCTTGGCAGTGCCCGAGACCACGGCTCCTGACGAGTCAAAGAGCTGCCCCCATCCCAGAGCACCAGGGTGGGTCAGCCCCTGCGGACCCCCATCCCACATCAGGGCACGTCCGCAGGGTCCAGAGCCCCCCAAGCCCTGCGGAAGCTCAGGAGCTCAGTGTTGGCAGCCAGCTCCTGCTCCCATCCTGCATTCCCATCCTCCGGCGGTGTGCACCCCGGCCAGCCGAGCCGCGGGCTTCCCCAGCGCGGTGACACGGGCGGCAGGGCTGGCTGCCCCCGCCGGCTTGGGCACGCGGAGGCTGGCTGCCCCTGTAGCCTTCACGTGGGCAGTGTCCCGGGCACGGCCCCAGCCAGTTCCTCTTTCCACATCCCGAGACACATTCCCGCAGGGCGGTGGCTTCCCCCCCGAAGGGGAACCTCCCGAGGAAGCCGAAACAACTGAAGAAAAGCAGGGAAACCAGTGAAAGTGCCCAACGTGCCAACAAAACCCATGTCCCGTGCGCGGGGAGCGAGGGGTGGCCGTTGCGGCAGCCTGGGGACGAGCATCCTCCCCGGGGCAAAGCTGGTGGAGGGACGGGGCCAGGACCCCCCAAAAACCCAGGGGAGATGCAGGAGGATGGGCAGGAGGAGCCCGCTCCTCGCCCGGGAGGAACGCGCGTCAGCCGGCATTCCAGCGCGATAAGGGGCTGCGTGGGGGCAGCCCGGGAATTTGAGGTGTGGGCCATCTGCAGGGAGAGGGAAACAGGGATGGGAAGGGCGAGCGTCAATCCGGCCGGCTTCGGGGTGCCCTCAGCCGTGGGGGCTGCGGCGGGCGGCGCGGGCCGCTCGAGCGGGAGGAAGCAGGCAGGCGAGGTGGCGGCGCTGAGGATGGGGCCAAATCTCCCCGCAGCCCCTCCTCAAAGCCTCACCTCAACCTTCCCGGGGCGAAAAACTGCTGGAAACGGAGCAATAAAATAAATAGCCGCTCCGCTGGGAGACAGGCTGCACGGCCGCGGCCAAGCGCCGGCGTCGCCGCGCTCAGCACCCGCACCTGAGTCAACAGAAACTGTTTTGCTTTGGGAGGGGAGGCTGGGAAGCGCCGTCCTGGGGAGGGGCTGCTCTGGGGGCAGTGGGGCAGCCCCCAGGACCCTGTCCCGCAGGGTCAGATGTTGGGGGGCTCCTGCGTGGGGGTCCGGACACGTGCTCCTCA
The DNA here is from genome assembly GCA_009806455.1 of Tetrax tetrax. Lineage (NCBI taxonomy): Eukaryota > Metazoa > Chordata > Aves > Otidiformes > Otididae > Tetrax > Tetrax tetrax. The sequence continues at coordinate 30,273 of WHYT01014681.1, forward strand.
CCACACCAGCCCCCCAGGCGTCGGCAGAGCCAGGCACATGCGGATCCCCTCTCTCTGGAATGTGGTGGGGGGCGCC
>WHYT01014681.1:30412-42609 GCA_009806455.1 Tetrax tetrax
GGATGGGATGAGTTGAGATGCGTTGGGATGACACCGCACAGGATGGCACGGGATGGCCTGGCACAGGATGGGGGCTGCTGGTGGGGTGCAGAGCCAGAGACCAGGGGCCACAGGGCTCAGGCAGAGACAGGGGCAGCACCGGGGGCAGCGCAGGAAGGGGGAGAGCCTTGCCAAGGCGAGGGGACACTGCGGGGCCGAGGACCTTGTGCCACAGGACCAAACCTTTGCTCGTGCCTACGTGCAGAGCATCGCCCGCCGGCCCGCGTTCAGCCCGGGTGTGCACGGCTGGGACGGCCCCGAAAGCACCGCGGGTGTCGGGGTGCGTGAGAGCGGGCGCTGCGGGCTGAGCCGCTGCCTGGCTGGAGGGGACGTCTGGGGCGGCGTCAACATCTCCAGACTTTAACATCCACATATGTACGAGTGAGGAAGCTTTCAAGTGAAAAACCGATTTCAAATGCACAAACCTGACTTTTAAATTTAGCAAATGCTGGGCCGAGGTGTTTCAGGCGTTTCGAGTCACCGATCTCAGACGCTTCATTAGCTCGAGAGCGAGACGCGGGTTTCTGCCATCCCAGGCGAGAAGAGCGCCTTAAATTATTCCTGCGACACCAAGAGCGGCAGCGTACAATGCAATGTGATATGACACGGCCGTGCCGCGCTGCGCCGCGCCGGCCCGCGCCGCAGCCCTCGCTTCCCTGCCCGCGCGCCGACGTGCTGCCCGCTCCGCGAGGGACCAGAGAGCCCGAAGCCGCCACAGCCCCGTCCGGACATGGGGCGATGCTCCGTCCCGACTCGGGGCGATGCTCCTACCCCACCGGCAGCTCGGGCTCGGCAGGACGGGATCCAGCTGCCCGGTACCGTCGGCGACCCAGGGCCGGAACGATTCCTGCCAAGAGCACCGCCATCCCGTTCTTTTGTGAAGAACAGCAGCAGCTTTGGGTGGAAATACCCTGATTTGGGGTTTCTCCTCAGTTTTCTGGCGGGGGAAAAAGGAGTTTCTGCCAAAAGTGCTGGCAGTAAAGCATCGGCTGGAAAACGCCAGCGCTTGCAGGGGGAGTTAGGAGAAAGCAGCTTCACGGGGAATTTTTAAGGTTTTTCCATGAAGGGTGCCCTCGCCCCAACCTGCCCATCCCCAGGGCCGAGCCAGGACACCCCAGGGCCGTCACCACCCGGGGGATGGGGACCCTCAAACCCCCGCCAGCCCCGGCCAAAGCGGTGCAGCCATGCTGCGGGGGTCCGAGACGCCCCGACCCCCTCCCAGCCCCCTCCCACCGCGCACGGGGCAGGACACCGAGCCCGAAACGAAGAACGTGTTGACGAGCGCTCGGGGACGGCCGCTGTCAAGACGATGTCCCCGACACGGCTCTCGCCTGCGCGGCGTTACTAACTGCGGCCGAGGCGGCGGGGGGAGGCGAAAGATCCCCCTTGTTCCCGGCTGCCGCCGCGTTCCTACATCGTTTCGCATTTTGCTCGGCCGCTTTTCGCCGCTCACGGTTATCAGGACCTGAAACGTCAGCCTCGGCAGCCGTACAGGACCCCCCCGCCCTGTTCCCACCGTGACACCGGGGCTGGGCAGGGCCGTGGGGTCCCCAGGATGCGGGAGGGTGCCAAGCCCCATTTTTCCCCCAAATTCCCCATTTTTCCTCCAAATTCCCCATTTTTGCTCCAAATCCCCCATTTCCCCTCTCAAGGAGCGGCCACAGGGGCTGCAGGGGGAGCAGCTCTGCAGGGGCTTCTCCTTCCCCAGTCCCAAGCAGCCAGTGGAGGTGGGATCCTGGGGGAGTTCAGAGCGTCCCAAATCCCTCTGGCCTCTCCCAGAAGTTAAAGGGCGCAGGACAGCCTGGGCAGCACCCACGGGTGCTCCAGGGCTGGGCTGAGCAGCGCGGTAGGAGCCGACCCTCCTGCGGCCGATCGGCCGGCCCTGGCACCAGCCGGTGGCTCTGCCCGCGTTCCCAGCCCTGTCCGTGCGGCTCGGGTTGGGTTGGTGGGGGACGGGGTCTCCCCCAGGACAGCGGAGAGCTGGGAAGCTGGGCAGCGTCAGCGGGCTCGGCACGGCGATGCCGTGGTGGGGAGATGCCGTGGTGGGACGATGCCTTGGCAGGATGATGCTGTGGTGGGACGATGCCGTGGTGGGACGATGCCTTGGCAGGACGATGCCGTGGTGGGACGATGCTGTGGTGGGATGATGCCGTGGTGGGACGATGCCATGGTGGGACAATGCCGTGGTGGGACGATGCCTTGGCAGGACGATGCCGTGGTTGGACTCGGCTCCAGTCCCGGAGACAGGGAGGGAGAAATGTGTCCCCCATGTACACAACCATGTGATAGGATTTTTCCAGGTTTGAGCCCCCAGGGGTGGCAAAAATCCCAGGGAACCGGCAGCTCCCTGCTGCAGCCCCCCGTCTGGCAGCCGGGCACGGAGCCGTCACTGGGCAGCGATGGACGCTTTCCACCCGCCCCCACCAGCATCCTCCTCCTCCTGCGCCCCACGGGGACCCAGCGCTGGGACAGGGACCCCGGGTCCGGCTGGGCCTTCGGCCTCGGCTGTGCCGGCGCAGGGGACGGGGAGAGGCCGGGAAGGAAGCTGGGACAACCCGGGGACGAGGCCGGCTGGGGGAGAGGGACGGTCCGGTGAGCCGTGTGCCGCGGCCTTTCCTGGGGAAGCCGGGGCTGCGTGTGCACATGCGTGTGCAGGGCACGTTTGGCAGGAAAGGGCGGTGGCCCGGGGCTGCGCACAGCTGTGGTTTGTTTTGTGTGTGTGTGTGTGTGCAAGAACATGTGTGCATGCGTGTGCAAGAGCGTGTCCATGTGCAAACGTGTGGGAGGGGGGAGGCGGGTGGGTCACCCGCCAGCTGGCTCATCCCCACCTGTGCCTCGAGCCCCCTCAGCCCCCGTGGGCAGGGAGGGGGCTTGGGGGGCACCACCGGCGGCTTCGTGGAGCTCGGCGGGTATAGAGCCAGGTCCCTGCCCCCCCCACCCAGTGCACCCCTCCCCAAACCCTCCGGGGCAGGGACGGTGGGGAAACCGAGGCACGGGCTGTTTGCTGCCGGCCCGTCCCAAAGCCGCGCGCAACGACCGCAGATGGCCCCCGCGCCCCGGTGCTTTCCGTCCCCCCGCAGTTCCCGTGGGAAGCCGGAGCGGGGGCTGATGACCCGAAAAAGCCCCCCCTGGCCCCGCGGCAGCGCTCGGCCCCGGGTACAAGGGTGTGGGGGTGGGATGGGGCGCGGGGGGCTGCGGCTGTGCGGGGCACAGTGGGAACGCGGGGATGGCCGGCAATGGCCCGGGCGAACCGGCGGGTGCCCACCACGCCCTTGGCCGGGCCGTGAGAAGGAAGCGAGCCGGCCCTTCCCAGGCTGCGCCGGTGCGGGGAGGGGGGCGGGCAGCAGCACCCCCCCCCGTTCCCCATGGGATCCCCTTGGCATCAAGGTCTGGTTGGTGGCACCACTGCCTGCCTCTCCGTCCTGCGTCGGGACGCGGCGGTGGGACACGATGGTGACGACGGTGATGGTGATGAAGATCGCCCTCGTCCCACAGGTCCCGGCACAGGAAGGAGCAGCTCCCTGCTTCACTCCTCCTGGAGATGCCTCCTGCCCTCGGAGGGGCAAACTGGGTGAACTGGGCAGGGGGGCTGGTGCTGGCCCCGGGTTTGTTTCCCCCCCATCCTCGGCTGGGGTCCGGCGCTGGCTTCCCAGCTGCGGCTCCCCGCTCTCCCGGGCTTCCTGTCCCGCCGCAGCGTTTCCACGGGCCCTGCCTCAATCGCCGGAAAGCGCTACCTCATCCCCTGACCGGGCTCCAGGGCCGAAAACACGGGCGTGGCCCCTCCGCCCCGCTCTTCCTCTCCTCCTCCTCCCAAAGCTTCCCCAACTGCGGGGCGGCGGTGGGACCGAGACCACCCTGCTCCTGCCCCCCAGCCCGTCACCTCGACCCCTGCCAGCCCCAGCACAGCCCCAGCACAGCCCCAGCACAGCCCCAGTACAGCCCCAGTACAACCAGGCACTCGCTGCAGGAGGCAGGATGCAACGTGCGCATGCATGTATGTGCACACGTGTGTACGCATGCACACACGTGTGCACATGCAGCCTGCTCAGCGAGTGGCTCCAGCCCCTGCCCGCTCCCAGCCCAGCGCACAGCAAGGCATTTTCTAGGCTCTTCCCAGTTCCCGAACTGGGGCCAGTGGGTCCCGCAAAGGGCTCAGCTCACCGCTGCTTCGGCATCCCCCTCCTGCCCCCCTCGGTGTTTGGACGTCCCCGCGGCCGGGCAGGGGCTGGCACAGGACGGCGCTGCCGCGGTGGCCCCTCGTGCGTCCCCCGCCAGCGTCAGCCCGTCCTGCCCAGGCCGCTACCGCCCGCACCCAGCCGCGGGGGTCTCCAGGCCCGTCCTCTGGTCCCACCCGGCTCGTGGTCAGTCCTGCCCGCGGTCCTGCCCCTCCGCAGCCTCGTGTCCCTCGGGACTGGCGCAAGGTTTCCCCTGGTGCAGTGATCCCGCTGGTGCCAGTGATCCCAATGGTCCCAGTAATCTCAGTCTTCTCAACGATCGCAATGATCCCAACAATCGCAATGATCCCAACCACCTCACCCATCCCAGTGATCCCAATGATCCCAACAATCCCAATGATCCCAATGATCCCAACAATCCCAATGATCTCAATGATCCCAACAATCCCAGTAATCCCAGTGATCCCAATGACCCCAGTGATCTCAATGATCCCAATGATACGAATGACCCCAGTGATCCCAATGATCCCAGTGATCTCAATCATCCCAACAATCCCAGTGACCCCAGTGATCCCAGTGATCTGCCTGTGCCTTTCAATCCCCCACGGACGGTTTCTTCTCGGCTCAGAGACCTTTGGGAGCCGCGGGACGGAGCCCCCGCCTGCCCCCTGCTCTCGGGACGCCCCGGCACCTCTTCCCTGGCGCAGCGGGAGCCAGGAGCGCCGGCCGGAGAGCAGCAGGGCTCGTGGGGGCTGTGGGGCTGGGGGAAGCGGGGCGCTGAGGTCAGGATGGACGGACGGACGGACACAGAGAGCCACGGGGCTGCGTCACGCACGTCGGCCAGGATAGCGGGAATGACAAAACTGGGGGACAAACGCGTGTGAGGATGGAGAAAAGGCAAATTAACGGGGCAGAGGGGGAGCACTGGTGGTGCCTCTCCCCCCAGCATCCCCGTCCCCGGCCGTTTTGGGAGCCCCGTCCCCCTCGGCAGCCCCTGGTCCCCCCGGCGCGGGGCGGCCGCGGCGGGCTCGGGGCCGAGCGGGGAGTTTAGGTTTCACTCCCGGGCGGCGTTGGCCCTGCCTCCTCCTCCCGCTCCCACATCTGCAGCTGGAATTGCAATTTGAGGCGCGGGCTGGGCTGGGCGCCGGCCGGGAGCGGGAGCGGGAGCGGGAGGAAAGGCGCTGGGGGAAGCCAGAGGAAGCCGGAGAGCGGGGGGCCACGCGGCGAGGCCGCTGCCGGGGCCGCTGGGCATCGCCGGCCGCCGCGGGCGGGAGGGCATCGCGGCGGCGGGAGCCGGGGGCCGGTTGGCACGGCTGGAGCGAGAAGGCGGTGGCTGGAGTGAGGGGGTCCCCAGGTTGTCCCCCCCGCACGGAGGTAAGCGGCCGCGGGGCTTGGTGGGAGCGGGGGCTGGCGAAGGCCCCGCGCGGGGTGCGGGGATGGAGGGGACCCCGCGTTGCCCGGCTCTGCCCTTGGCCGGGTGTCACCTCCCCGTTCGGCCGGGACGTCGGGGGTCTCTGCCCGGTTTGGTGGGTGAGCACAGCAGCACTGGTGGGGTGAGGGGTGTCGGGACTCCAGGGGTCCCTCCATGGGCTGCGGGCACGGGTGGGAGTGGGGTTCGTCGTGTTGAGCCCCTCCTGAGCTTCTGTGGGCGCCATCCCCCACGCACCCCGTCCTCGGGGGACACGGCCGTGACCGGTGCCAAAATGCCAAACCACCGCCGCGATACCACCGTGCAGAGGCTGCAAGCGCCAGGGCACCCCGCAAGTCGTGCCAGGGCCATCCCGCCGGCTCCCACGTCCCCGCTGCGGCCAAGCGACGGCAGCGAGAAGGGGAGCGCTCCCACCAACGGCCGTGGACGGCCGATGCCTTTCCCCGGAGGGCTGGGGGTCTCCACGGAGGGCTGGGGGTCTCCCCGGCCCCACAGACACGCCCGCTCCCTGCACAAGAGGCTTGTGGGGCTCGACGCCTCCTCCCGCTGCCTGCACATCTGGAGCCCAGCCCCACAGCTGCCCCCAGCCCCTGCCCCGAGCCCCGCGGGCCCCGTGCCGCGATGCCGTGCCCCTGCTCGGCCGGCCCGGCTGCCCTGAGCCCTCCCGAACTCGTTTCCTTTCTCCGTTTCCGCGAGCCCCCGCGGAGGCGGAAATGGTGGAAAAGCCCTCAAAAACCGCTGCTCCTGCGCGAGTGGCCGGGGCGGGCGCCAGGAGCTGCCGGGACCCCCACCCCACCCACGCGGCGGGGTCCCCCGGAGCCGGGGGCGTCACAGATTCCCGGCGTCGGAGGGGCGACGCCCTGAGCTCACAGCCTCACCGAAAATACAGTTTGGGTGGGAGAAGCCCCTGGGACAGCCTGAGCCTGCCGAATCCCCCTCCCAGGACCACCAGCACCGCGTTCCCCAGCTCTGACCCGCAGCCCACATCAGCCGCGGCTCCTCCTCGCCATCCCCTCGCCGCCGGGGCGGCCGGAGCCGAATCGCCCCCACTCCAGAGAAAACCTCGCCACCTGCCATTTTTATGTTTTTAGCAGGAGGCTTTTTCTCCGCCGAGAGCGGGGTCTGGCCGGCGGCGCGTGGGTGGGTTTGGCTTGGGGCGAAGCCTCTCCCCGATGAGCTAAGCCTCATCCCGCGCCCGCGGTTCCACGGGACGAAAGCAGCCCCGGCGCGGGGCAGGCGGCCACCGAGGCGATGGGATGCTCTCGCACCGGGCAGAGAGCCGGAAGCCGGTGTCCGAGCCGGGGAGAGCGGGGTCTTCGAGGGGGGCTCGAGGCGAGGGGACCGGCCGCCGGCCCCACCGTCCCTCCTCTTCCTCTTGCAGGCGGGAAGGCGAGGCCGCCATGGCGATGCTCCTGGAGCCCGGGATACGCAGCCTCCAGATGGGTGAGGCGAGGGAGGGTGCACGGGAAGGTGCTTATTGGGGGGTGGGGAGGGTCCCGGAGCAGCTTTCGTCCCCTCCGCAGCCACCCTCGGCGGAGGAGCCCCCCGCGCTGGGGTAACCAGAACCAGCTGCGGCTGGGAAACCTGACCCTGCGTAGGAAAACCGGCGCGCAGCCCGAGCGAAGAGGGGATGGCGAGAATTAAACCCCTGCACGCCCCCCCCAGCCCCCCCGGACTCCAGCCCCCACCCGTCGGTGGGTGCCGGCTCCGGCTGCGGACCTGCAGGGAAGATGCTCCACGTGCACCCGGAGCCCCGGGCTCAAAGCCGGCTCCCGGCCCAGCCTGGGCCAGGATTTTCCCCCACGGCCAGGGGACACCAGCCTCCCCCCAGCGCGGGGTCTGCTGCCGCACCGAGGCACCCGGAGAGGTGTCCCTGTCGGGGATCAAATATTCATGGGGGTACAGCGAAAGGCACTTACGGAGCAGGTGTGGAGGGGCCGGAGCCGCGGCGTGGAGCGGCCGAGCCCCGCCGGCACGGCTCCCGGGGGGCACGCGGCACAGCCACGGCCGTGACACCGCGGCGGCGAGCCACGCGCCAGCGGCTCGGCTCTCGGCCAGCCGAGGGGACAACGCAGCAGGGAGCCGCCAGGACCCCCCCATTCGGGACCAGCCGAGTCCCTTGGGAAAGGCGTCCGCACCCTGTTGAATCCCTTGGGAAAGGTATCCGTGCTCCGTCGGCTGCGCCAGCCTCTTCCCGGCTGCCCCCCGCCCACAGCTGGAGCCCGTCCGTCCGTCGGCTCGCGCTGTCGTGGGGCGGGTGATTAATCCCCTCTGCTAATTGGAGCCATGTGGCCAGGGGAGCGCAGGCAGCCCGGTCCCTGGGCTGGGGGCCAGGCGTCCCACCGCAGCTCCTGCGGAGGCCCCGGCCCGGGCCGGCACAGCAGGGCTCACGGGGTCCCCAGGGCGAGGGTCCTGCCAGTGAGGGGGTCAGCCTCGACGTCCCGGAGCCACCACGGGAGTGACCAGTTCTCCAAACTGGGCCGGTGTCGTGCGGCCGCGGGGCTGAGCTGGGGACACTCTGTCTCGGCCAGTGTCTCCTTCCCGAGTTCTCCCCCCATTCCCACTGGATCCCTCAGACCCGCGGCCCCCAGTCCCATATTTGCCCTGTGCAGACCCCCTCTGCCATCCGCACCAGCTTCACCGGGACGTCACGCATCCCCCTCCCTATGGGGAAGGAGGGACGGGGGCCCGTGCCCACCCCTGCCTCCCCCCGCTGTGTCCCCAGGTGCCAGCAGCGAGGGGTGCCCCACGCCGTCCCCCCCCGGCTCGCCGGAGACGCCCCACGACAGCTGCAGCATCGCCCCGCTGACGCCCTCCCAGTCTCCGGTAAGGCAGCCGCGGGCCCACCGGCGCCCGTCCAGCTCTTCCCAAATCTCGCGGCCTCGGCTCGCGCCGGCCCGGGCGTCGGGGGGGCCGCGCGGTGTGGAAGGACGCGTGCCGCAGCCGCTTCGTCCCCGGCGCTCGCTGTCCCCGCGGGTCCCCGAACACGCGTGTTTCTGAGACAACCGCTTCGCCCATGCTTGTCGCCGGATTTTTCCGCAGCCGCTAATGCCTGCACTTAGCAAATCCGGCGGTGTTAAAAGTTAATGAGCGCTTTTAGCTCTCTGCTGCTGCCCCCCCGTGCTGGGAGCCCGCGGGGACGCGGGGACGGGGCTTGCGGCGGCTTGGCGGCTCCTTCGGCGTCGCCGCTCCCTGCGCGCCGTGGCGGGGCCGGCCGGGGGCGAGGGATGGGGTGAAGGCAGGACCAGTAAAACATCAGCTCCGCGACATGGGGCGCAGGATGGTTTTGGGGAACCTTAGCTAAAATCTGCCAGGATTCAAGTGTGGGGGGCTCAGCACTACCCCAGCCGGGGAAGGAACTGGGACCCCCACAGCCGCCCCAGTCAGGTCCCGTGGGGCTGCCCAGATCCCCTGGTCCCATGAGCCGGCCTTCGGGAACAGCCGCAGGAACGCCCCGGACCCCTCTTCCCGGGGGTACAAGAGGAGGAATCGCCTCGCGTTGTCGGCATCGCCGCAGAGGAGACCGCGGCATGGCTGCCCCCCTTGCCGGGCAACGCCCGCAGGGCTGATCCCCCACAACTGACCCCTCCCCGGGCTTTTTTCACCCCACTTCTGGAAGCAGCCAGCGCTGTTTCCACGCCGGCCCCCGGCACGGAACCGTCCCTGAGGGCCGCCCTCGCCTTGCAGCGGAGCGAGGCTCGCTCCCCGCCGGCCGCCTCCTTCGCCGTGGTGGTGGCCATCGACTTCGGCACCACCTCCAGCGGCTACGCCTTCAGCTTCTCCAGCGACCCCGAGGCCATCCACATGATGAGGTGAGGGGCGGACGGGGTTTTTTCGCCCCAAAGCGGCTGGAAGTCGGCTTGCGCCGGCGTCGCGCCCGTGTGCACGGACGAAGCAGGGCAGGAGCCGTTCTCCGGCCTCGAGGCTCACCGGCCGCCGCCGGCTCCGCTTCGCAGGAAATGGGAAGGAGGGGACCCCGGGGTGGCCAACCAGAAGACCCCCACCAGCCTGCTGCTGACGCCGGAGGGCGTCTTCCACAGCTTCGGCTACGCCGCCCGGGACTACTACCACGACCTGGACCCCGAGGAAGCCCGCGACTGGCTCTACTTCGAGAAGTTTAAGATGAAGATCCACAGCACCAGCGTAAGACCCCCGCTCCCACCCCGACCTCCCCGGGGACCCTAGCTGGGCTGGCCCCTCACCTGGCTGGGGGGAGCAGAAATCCGGGAGGGGTGGAGGAGCAAAACCTCCATCGCCAACACCCCCATCGAGCGCGTCCGGCTCCCCGCTCGCTTTGCCCATCGCAATGCTTTAGCCCTTCGCAGCCGAGCCAATTTTTGGTGCCTCTCATCCGAGCTGCTCCGGAGCGGTGGACGCGACGGAGCCAGGGTGGGATGCCGGCCGCGTGAGCTGTTTCGGCTCTTCCTGGCAGGACCTCACCATGCAAACCGAACTGGAAGCCGTCAACGGGAAGAAAATGCAAGCGCTGGAGGTGTTCGCCCACGCTCTCCGCTTCTTCAAGCAGCACGCCGTGCAGGTAGGGCCCCGGCGCCGCCGCGCAGCCCTCCTCTTCCTCCCCAAACGGGGCTGCATGGGCCGCCTCGCCGCGTCCGGCTGCCGGGACCCCCGGCGCTGGGGGGCTCACCCGGCGCCCCTCGCCGTCAGGAGCTGAGGGAGCAGTGCCCGTCGCTGCCCGAGCGCGGTGCCGTGCGTTGGGTGATCACCGTGCCCGCCATCTGGAAGCAGCCGGCCAAGCAGTTCATGCGGGAGGCTGCCTACAAGGTGAGGGGACGCCGGGGTGGGGCGGGGGGCTGCTCCGCGCAGTGACCCCCAGGGGTACCCCCTTCCCCCCGCTCCCTGGAGCTGCCCACCTGCCTCCGTCACCTCCCAGCTGTTGGGCAAACTGGGGTTGGGGACAGGGACGCGTGCTCGCCCTTGGGTTGGGGGTGCCACCGCCAGACCCCTGGGATGGGCAGGGGACGCCCCGGCGTGCCGGCACCTTCCCCGCCCCGACGCCCCGGCATCCCGGCAGGCAGGACTGGTGTCCCCGGAGAACCCGGAGCAGCTGCTGATCGCGCTGGAGCCCGAAGCCGCCTCCATTTACTGCCGGAAGCTGCGCCTGCACCAGCTGATCGACCTGAGCTGCAAACCCCCGGCCAACGGGCTGGCGCCCGAGCGCACCATCGACTCCAGCTTTCGGCAGGGTGAGGGCCGGGGGGTCCGCATGGGTGCTGGCGGAGGGCCTGGCGGGGTGGGGGGGGCCGGAACGGCAGGAGATGGAGCGGGCAGGGATCCGGCCCCGCGAGACGCGGACCCTCCGCTGAGGATGCTCGCGGGAGCACGGCGTCCCCTTCGCTCCGGCCGCGGAGCCGGGGCTTTACCAGGACAGAGCCGGTTTATCCAGCTGGGACCAAGCCTGGAGCTGGGACATGCCGGTGTCTGGTGTATGGCCGGGGTCACATCCCAATTTTGCCGTGGGGCTTGAGCCTCTTGCCAGCGCTGAAGCTGACGAAGTTGGCGTGCCACATCCATCTTGGCGTGCCGAAAATATTCCAGGGCAACCCCACCTGCTCCAAACAGCCCCCTGCCCTTCCGGGCTGCTTTGATGGCCCTGTCCCAGCCGGGGGGTGAGAGGAAACCCCACCCGGGCTGGGGAGAAGAGGGCGGCATTGCCCACGGACACCTCCGGGCACGGGCATCGCCGGCTGGGTGCCGCGATGTGCGATCCCATGGGATCCCGGGCAGAGCGGTGCGGTGCCTTGTTTCGGGGGGACTGGGCAACCAGTGCTCCCAGTGCAGCCCCCCACCCACCAGCGGGGATCCCAGGGTGCTCCCGGGCCCGCTGCCCCCCAGGCTGACGCCGGCCCCTCGGCTCCGTCCCGCAGCCCGCGAGCAGCTCCGGCGATCCCGCCACAGCCGCACCTTCCTGGTGGAGTCGGGCGTCGGGGAGCTCTGGGCCGAAATGCAGGCAGGTAGGAGCGTGGGGGGCGGGGGGCCGGTATGCGCCACCTTCCCGTTCCCAGCAAACACCGCAGCGTCCCCCCCACCCTCCAAAACCTCGTCAGACGGGTTTCGGCGTGGGGAAAAACCCCCAAACCCCGTAACTGGGTGAATTTTTCCTGGGGAACGCGCAGCGCGGGGGCCGCGTCCCGGCGGCTGCTCCGACCCACGGGATGGGTGTCCCAGGGGCTCAGCCCCGGTGCCGGGGGGACCGGGACCCCCGACTGGTGGCTGTCCCGGCCCGCAGGTGACCGGTACGTCGTGGCGGACTGCGGCGGCGGCACCGTGGACCTGACCGTGCACCAGATCGAGAAGCCGCAGGGGACGCTGAAGGAGCTGTACAAAGCCTCAGGTGGGCCGCAGCCCCCCCGGGACCCCCCATCCCGGGCAGGGGTCCCCTCCGTGCCTGGTGACACTGCCTGCTGTCAGTGGGGAGCGGGGATGGGACTGGGGGGCAACGGAGGGTGTAGGGGATGGGCTGGGGGGTCAGTGGCACAGGGGTGCTGGGCTGGGGAGTGACAAAGGGACCTGGATGCTGGGCTCGGGGGGGCAAG
>WHYT01014682.1:0-10876 GCA_009806455.1 Tetrax tetrax
TTTTTTTTTTCTGACAGGAAAGTATAAAGTTAAAAAGGTAACACAGAGTTTAGCAAACAAATCACTGATAAATGAAATTGTTCTACACTGCGCTTTCATATTTGAGTTAGAGGGTCAAATTCTGAGTTACATTTAAGGACTTGAGAGAGTAATTTGTGAGGAAAATGGGGAGAAAAGAATTTACATAATTTTTGTCCATGCCTCTGGTTTGAAATGTGCCTCAGTTAGTCCTCTAGCTTATAGAGAGCTGTCTGAAGCCTGCTCTTCTTCCACCAGCTGCCGACAGCTCTGAGGAGCCACAGTACAGAAAGGGAAAGAAGAGGCACAGTGGGATCCCAGCCACGCCAGCAGGTAAATAATGCAGTTCATCCACTGAGGATCCTAGTAAATATTCTCCGCTGGCTTTTCAGAAGGATCATGTTGAAAGGAAAGCAGGTATTTTGCTATGGAACAACTAAGACAAATTTCCTCCTCTATTCTTGCTTCATTTCTAGATTAGTTGTAGAGACAAAGAAAGGTACGTGTGTGCACAATGTTGAATGTCTCAAATATACGTTTAAACTGTGAAACTTTTAAAGTCTGTGTAAACCTGGTGTGCATCTGTGAGGATATCTGTCTATATTATCCAGCCTTTTGGAACAGGCTGCCTAGGGAAGTGGCGGAGTCACCATCCCTGGACTTATTTAAGAGAGATGTAGATGTGGTGCTTAGGGACATGGTGTAGTGGTGGACTTGGCAGTGCTAGTTTAATGGTTGGACTTGATGATCTTAAAGGTCCAACATAAATGATTTTATGATTCCGTGATTCTATGATTCAAAAAAAAGGAGGAAGACTAGCATAAGAGCATGGTTCCTGGATTGGAAAGGTGTACTTGGTTGTTATAGTAACTTGACTTTTGCAAAGCTCTCTCTGTGACAAAACAAAGGTTTTTTGCATTAGCAAAGAATCTTTTTAAAAAAGATATAAAATTATATGTGCAAGATATATAATTTGAGAAGTTAGAAAAAATCTTCCCTTTGTCTTTCTAATCAAATTAAGGCAGAAGACATTTCCTGAGTCAGTGACAAAAGCAAAAAAGCACATTAGCCTAAAAACTTTTTAAAGCTCCCCATAGATACAAACGGAGGAGAGACTTCTGCTGGCTTCTCAGCAACAGAAGTAGCTTAGTTATTGGGGATGTTACAATCTCACACACATTCAGATTCGATATTCTGCCAAGTTCACTATGATGTTGCCTTTTACTTAATAGACAGGGCAGGGGGAGAGGATTAAGCATTTTATCAAAAGGACTGATAACAAGTTCTCTTTGGTTGACTTCCAAATATCCTTTTTAAGGGGTCACATGCTTCTTTCCCCACTCTGAAATTTCTTTCTGAAAAAGGGAGATTTAATACACCTAGGGAGACATGAGCATGTGTGAAAGTCTTGTCAACTGCTAACAAAGTGTCTTGATGCAGACATTAATTTGTACAGTGTACTTGCTTTCTTAGGAAGATCAGAGTTTCACACGTCCTGCTTATTTTTCTTTGACCTTTGAGGGCTAATTCAATGTGTATACTTGATTAATTTCATTATCCTATCCAATCTGCACAAAGTGCTCTGTTTGAGCATCTGTAATTAGCCATCTTTTCATCGCTCTATTCCTATAGTCCGTCTGTAATGAGATACATAATGCTTGCTAATGTGCTAAAAATTTTATAGGGTTTTTTAACTGTCAAGTTGATTTGCTGTTACTGTATATTCTTTTTGTAAATTGATCCATTCTCTGTCTCTCAGTACCCAAGAAATTAAACCTTTCAAAGAAGCATCCTTCTCATCCACCTCTAGCTAATATATAAAATTTATATATAGCACCACCATAGAATACATATGCACAAACACACACATAGCATACGTCTGATAAAAAATTTCCTCTCAGTATGCTTCCCTGATGCCATATTTGGGTGTCAAATTCAAGTAGAATTCCATAGGCCAAACATTATTCTCCAGTTCAGATTTGCATACTTACAATCAATGGAATGGGCAGCCAACACCCAGTTTCTCACCTTACCCGCACAAAACGTGTTCTGTTTCTGAGACATATGTCTCAGTTTTGCAGTTACACACATACAAACCAACAGACAAGGAATGTGAATTTGCCTGTAGTGATAATACAAATTTCTCTCATATGAGCTGCAGAAGCAAAGATCTCCAGTTTGGCAGGAGAAGGAACTTTATTTTGATCTGCTCAGCAGATGCATGGGACCATGTGACCTGGTCCCGATCTCCACCGCGTGTTGAGCCTGGGATAAAAAACCTGATGGAGAATTGTGATGTATTTTCTACAGCCTGATCATGACTAGGGATGATAGTCCTCTTTTTCACAGCTTAACAAGAATCTTTCCTGAAACATGACTTCCTTAAGCCTTTCAGAAGAAAATTACATGGATATCATCATTACCGCAGCTACATCATGATTAAGGAATCTCCACAACAGTCCTTAAGTTCATAGTATTCGGATGGAATGACAATCCATTCACCAGCATAATGAGCACTTATGCAAATAAAAGGCCAATTTATTTTTTTCAAACCTTCTCTAGCAAGAGCCTGTTCCTTCCACAGATCTACCTCCTTACAAAAGCCAGACAGATACAACAATGTTTAGCAACATGATTTGCCCAACACTCTATATAGAGAGTCTAAAACAACACTAGGAATAAGAAATGGGACCTCCTGATTCACTGGCTCCAGTCCATAGATCATGCAAGTAAATATATTTTGGCTGTGCTGGGGAAGAAATATTGGTTTCATGTAGAAAGTTACTATGACCTTCTGAAAAACATCATAATTTGTGGCAAGGATGGTAAAGAGGCTTAATGAAAGAGACTGTAAATAGATCTTCATTGCTCTGAAATAATGACTAAACAATCAGAAGATTGATTTTACGGTTTAATGTTTAAACAAAATGACTCATGCTCAAAAAATAAATTATCTAGTTCTTAATCAGGTCTAAGCAAGATGAACCACACTGTACAAGCTTTCTTGCCTCAAACTCTCTGCATTTACATCAAAAATGCTCTAGCCTTCCTCAGGATTAAAACAGGTATTGCATCATGATCAAAGATTGCATATCTACAGCACTGACTATATCTGTAGTCTCCAAGGAGTAAAAGCTTTGCTTCAGCTTAGCCACCTGTAAGATTATCATAATGATACTGATTTATTCATATCTCTCAAAGGACTAGGATTAGCTGCCCAGGGATGCTAAATGCTAGACTGTTTCCCTACAAGACATCCGGCAGTAAGTTTGCAAATACTTGTTTTGCTTTAGAGAAATCCATGTTTAACTACCTCTCATTTTGCTAGGAGAACTTATTTTGGGAAGAACTAGGTGAAATTTCTCTCCGTCTCTTTCTACTTTTAACGTAATAAACTTTTACAAGAAAGGTTTCATTTAAATGACAATTCTAGAGGAACAGTATGGACTAATGGTTCATACATTCCTTCTGCTGGCAAGGAGAACTTACAAATAGATTATACACACATGTTACCATGTGTCAAGTCGTAGCATCTTGTGAAAGTGCTTGGCTTTTCTGTTAATATATCATGATAGATAAACATGATTCTTGTCGATACTGCTGAGAAACTAGATAATGCAGAGAGGTTCTTTCAGCCAAGAAAGGAAGGAAGGAATTGGGAGGAGGAAATTAAAGAAAGGCTATAGACCATGAAAGAAAAGTGGTTAATCATCACAAAGATATTTAGAAACCAGGGTTTGTGTTTGTAACTACCTGCCCACCATACAAATTTATTACTTAAATTACAAAAATGGGCCATACCACAGAGCCTTGAGATAAAAATTCAGGCAATGCCCATTGTTTCTGTTCTAAAATATTTATCTGATCTGGTTTTACTTTTTACAGATGACATGTATCTGTCTTTGGTTTCTCCTTGTGCTTCTCCGTTTTTTTTTTTAGTCTGTTAACCTGTTCTTTATACTCTCCAGTCTCTGCTTTAGTTTTTACACAGTTCCTTTTCTTGCATTATTTTCTGTCACCCTGCACCTACACTCCTTTTCCCATAGTTTCCAAAATGCAATGCAAATCTTCATCCTTAGATTGTGTTTGAAAGAGGGCAAAATAAGTTGCTCATCTCTGTCACTGCCTTGAGATCTTTGAGATAGCTGATGGCTGCATTTCAGAAAATAGCATTGCTTCAGTTCAGTCACAGCACACTTTTGGTTAATCTACAAAAACCTCTCCATCTCTAAGTAGAGATTATGCTTCACTTTCAGGTCTGAATATCCCCCTCATGTTGTTTGTCACTCTGAGGCAGCATTAGTGCCGGTTTACATCTGTGCAGGAGGAGAATCAGTGCCTCTCTCTGACATCTGGAACACCTGCTTCCACCACGCGATGCTCTCACCTTTCTGGCGCAGCTGGCTGCTGTCTACAGGAAACTACGCTAGCTCCCATCTCTACCAGACTCTTTAGCTAAGCTTAAGACCTGAATGTTTTCCTTCCCTAATCTGATCCCACTCCTTTGCCAAAATGCTGTCTTTTGGGTTTAAGCAGGTTGGCTGTATTGCAGTTCCAGTCTGTTTTGTACGTGACAGAAAATCTGCTTTCATGATTTGCTCGGTTCTCCCTTTGTTTTCCTCTGGGCTGTAAATAAGCAGTGCAAACAGTACATCTTTCTGACCCATTTCTCCCTGTCCCATACTAGGGACAGGAGGAAAAGGGTGGGAGGAAGTAGAGAGAATCCATCCACAAGGTAAGACAACTGAGAAACACGATATAGAGGATGACACATTTTTGTGCAGCTGGTGTCTTCAGGAACCAGATAAGGACAAATGTTTTCTTTTGTCAATCCCTGCAAATGTGATTTCACTGTCAGAAGCGAGCTGTTCTCTTTGGCACATTAAGAACTGAAAAACAGGAGAAACACCAGCGAAGGGTAAAGCATCCAGGAAGGTGGGAAGAGAACGTTAGCTCAGCTCTTTACTGCATGACATATCATGAAGACAGACCAAAGAAGAGACTGTTAATTGCCATTTCACAAGTGAAACCCATTCATATGAGAAACGTGTTAGGAAGTTTTTTTAAGAAGTACTGCAGGGACCCCAACTCAGTTGTGACTGGGCATAAGGTGTGACTTCGCAGAGGTTGTTTTCTGCTACCTGTGCACCAGAAACTAACAGGCAAATGTGTAGAGGGCAGGATAGAAAACAAATGCATTGTGTAGCTATGTGCTGAACAGCAATGACCGGCAGAGAGATACTTTACAAACTGAGGCATCTATGATCTTGAATTACACGGTCTGGGAACGTGCGCTTTTTGTTGGAGTCCTAATCGTATTATACCTATCGATGGCAAGGGGTAGGTATACAGCTCTTCTGATACTGGAGCATGTATGTCCTAAAAGGACTTTTCAAACCTGTTCTTCAAGGTGGGTTTTGAGAACTACTTCTTGTTGCATTGCATCAGCACGGGGCAGGTCTCCTTGAGCACCTCCCTTCTCTTAAAACCAAATTCTATGTTAGTTGGACACATTGCCCATCTGTTAAAAAAAGAAAAACAACAACTGGAAAACAAGAAGGAACAGCCAAGGTCTCTTTGGCAAATTTTGGGAATGTTCTCTTTAGCACTGAAGAAAATAATGAGTCAGACTTGGTGGTTAGAAACAGTAACAAGGTCATTGTCCAAGACGAAAAGATATCTTCTTCTTCGCTGGAGGTCACCAAACATTTTTATTTGCACACACAAGATCAGTAAGCATTAAGCCAGTTCATCTAGTATTAAGCACTAAAGGCCCAAGTGTTTTGCACAGGGGCTCTGATTTTCTGTTTGTGCTGATAGCCAAGAGGCAATGAGTTGAAAAATCAGTGTGTATCATGTCAGTTGTCATTGTATGCAATAACACAGGTGTTATGCAAGATGAATTTCAGACATGAAAACTTTCCTTTTTTGAAGCTTAGGACACTTAGATAATATTGGGGTGGTTAGCAGTGAAGTTAAAGTCACTGTAGAAGTTGAGGAGTAAAGGAGAGAGGCCCCTCCAGTAAACCCTTTCAATCTCCAGATTCTGCTAACTGATCCATGACAAGCTAGAAAGGCTTTAAAGTTATTATCATTCTCCTTCATTCATAAAAACACTACTGAAGGTGGTGTATATTACCCTAAATTCATGAGATTTATTATAAAGCATGCCCATACTTACAATAAAGCTCCCAACTAGGAAATATGTTGGTCCTTTCCTCCCTGTGGCATACCAATTTCTCAAGTCTATCAACTCCTCAGCAGTTCCATAAGGCAAATAAATGTCTGCTGTTGGGGGCTTAGGTCTGCTGATCTTTTTCATTTGTGAGCTAAGACAGATGTGAGGCCTGAGTTTAGCTTGATTTCCCTGATGGATGATGCGATGTCCATGCCCCAAAACAAGCTTCGGAAAATTCTATATTGGGCTCAGCAAATCAGCACGTTCTCATATTGAAACATCAGCATTTCAAGCTGTGCAGCAAAATGAAGGTTGTGTGTGGAAAAAAGAACAAAACTGTCTCTGAATATCTGGAAAATGAGGAGAAAAGCCAATATATGTGTAGCTATTTCGCTTATTTCTTGACAGAATAATATTTATTGTTAAAAAGCAACGGATGGAGGATTAGCCAGAGCAATTTGTTGATCTTGCTGTTCAGTGCTGTTCTCCATTAATGGACTAGCAAAACATGAATAATGGGGCCACACACTACTGACTGCTGTGTACAAAGCAAGACTGACTTTCATACTTATGCAAAAGTAATGACCAGAAATGGGAAAAAGAGATCAACTATTATCCAGACTTACGTTAGCTGAAGGGAGAGCAAGATATTAATCTCTTATTACACTAGTTAAGCTAAGCAATGTTTACACATGAGATTCAGAAAAAAAGTTCTACAGAGGGGTTCATTCTTAATTGACTGTGAAAACATTTCTTGCACTTTTCACACAAGCATCCACCTCTGTGCACCCTAAGAGGACCTTAAGTCTCTCTGACTATAGCAAATACAACCTACCAATATTTTTTTTTTATTCTGAGTGATTCAGTGAGCCTGTAGCCTGAAAATATGAAAAGCATCTTTGTATGCTTTCTTGCCAATCCATCAATCTGATAGGTCAGTACCCAACTGTCTGTGCCCTGCATTTTTTTTTTCTGACAGCTGAATGTTTTCTCATAACAACTGACTACATCTAAGTGCTAGGAGAACCGTGCCAGCCCACAAAAACGTCATTCTCATGTGACATTCATTTGCAGTTTTTAAGTCAGTTCTAAAACACTCTGTCAAGTTTTGCAATTAAGGTGTAGAAAAACAAGATGCCCTTGCTTGAGACATAACTCACAACATGAAGGACAGGAGTGATAAGGGATGTTAAGTAAATGTCCCTGTAACAGACTTTTAAGCAGATATGCCTACCTACCATGGCAAACCTATTTATCCACTGAAAATAAACAATGACACTTGTCTACACAAATTGTATGTGTTCTCCAGATAAGCCTTACAGAAGTTAACAGTGGAAAACCTGTTCCCTCCTCCTGCTCCCATCTTGCGTCCCCTTTCCTCACCCTCTCTCCAGCAACAAGCTCTCTCAGAACCAGTTCTCTCTTACACTCTCTCTTACACTGTGTAGGAAAAAGATCTTCCTCTGAATAATCTCCATCCCTCTTTCTTATGTCTTTTCTTCACTTTAAATTTTTGTCCCTTTACCCTGGTATCTCTTCATCTCTTTCAGTCCTTACTGGTCTTACTCTTTCTTATCCCACCTCTAATCATTCCCCATCCTCTGCATTGCTCAGACGTTATTTTCCTTCTCCCAAATTCCCAGACACCTGAATCTAACTCTTCTTCACTCTCCCACAAACCCAAGAAGAGGACAAGGGTGGATAACAGCACAAGAAGAAGAGGCTGGTTGTAGGCCTATCTTCAATGCATGCAATAAACCCCTGAGAAATCAGTCACTGACAGACTAGGGATGGAGATATTTCACAAGCCAGACAAAAGGCTTGAGAGTGCCTAATCCTCAGCAGCAAGGTCAGGCAGTTTTACTTCCCAGTTGTATCAAGCAGGTACCATCCTGAAAGCTCATTTAGCCAATGAAAGCTGTGTCATCTATCAAGTGCAAGTTTTGTTTTAGACAGGGACACCTTTGCAAAATCAAAGCAGCCCTTCCCATCAAAATGTCCCAAAGCCTCCATAAACAAACATGAGGTTTGTGGGACAAAAAAAAAAGAGTCACCTGAAGGTTACTGAGGAGAGAACATGACACAAGGGAGAAATGGTTATCACAGATATCTGCAGAAAACAGGCGTTAACACCCGCAGCAGCTTGACAGAAGCTCGGTATTAGACATATGATCCTATCTGCATTTCATACTAGCTGCTTTTGAGATCAGATGAGTTTTTAAAGGATTCAGCCTTAATATCACTGGTACTTTAAGACCATGAAATGGAGAAGCTAAACCAGGGCTGTAGCCAAAGGCTCTTTTTTTCTCTCTCTCTAGTATCAATTTTTTTACATTTTCATTGGATATTCGGCTTAAGTTCTTAAGTAAACAAAAGAATAAACCAATCATTTGTTGCATCTTGATATGTTCCCTTAGCAGAAGGATATTTTATCTATCCTGAGTACCGAAAACACTGCAGAAAATGCAAATGCTACATTACCATAAATATTGTATATACAGAACTGAACAACTTTTGTTATTCATCCACATGACACAGAGCCACATTCCAATGCCTTTACTCTGATTTAGTGACACCTTGTTTCACAAAAACTCCCATTGGCTTTACCAGGATTATTCAATTAGAGCCTGACTCCAAATATGCTGAAATCACAGCCAATGGTTCTGTTGATTTCACATTTTGAATCAGCCCACGGTAAAATAGCATCCAGTATAAGCAGGAGTATCAGAATTTGGCCCATAACGAGATGGTTAGCTAGTCCCTTTGCTAGCTTCATTGTTGAAGGTGCCTGGCTGATGTACAGGATAAAACCTATATATCAGCCTCAGATAACTCGAGTGAAACCAGTCATTAAATGGGATGTTTCCTTACTGGGTCACGTTGGCAAGAAACCAAGAGGGGCTGGAGAAGTTATTTGCTTTTCTCCATATTATGAGATACTGTCCACTTTTAGGGAGTACACCTGATGCCATTGCAGGGATCTATGACACTGATGATACCCACTGCCTTTCTTATTTCCTTCCTGTGGCACATGGTAGTTTTGAGATCCTTTTTTTACTTTTGGCCAGTAGTGGGTCTTTCGGCTAGCAGGATGAATTTTGGAGGTCATCAGGTACCTTCACATGTAGAGGGAATGTTTCTGATCGTTTCAGAACTGGAACAGCAAAGACTTAGACCCAGGCACAACCTATCCTTCTTAGTCCTGTTATACCTATGCCCACTCTATGCAGCACTGCAGAACAGGGTGGAGTCATTCGAGATGCCGCAATTTTAAGTAGTTTTGAAGTCTGTGTTTTGCTGGGTTTTATTGGAAGAACTTCTTTCCCATTGTGTTTGCTCTAACTGACAAAATGGAGCCATGGTTAAAAAATAAATCAGCTTCAGCCATCAGGAGCATTGTTATGCACGCTCACATCTTGACAATTTTTCACAGCTTTCCAGTGTAGGAGGAGAATGCTTGCCACTAGAGCTGTAAATATAGCTTTTAGAGAAGGTTCCTGCTACTTTTTGGCCTACGTGCACTTGAGAAACAAAATAGAGTGTGCACATGTTGAATTTATGAACAGGACATTGTACAAATATGAAACAATAAGGAAATTAGAGCTCAGAAATCACAGAAAAGCTAAGCAAAGAAAAAAAAAGGTAGAACAGGCAGAGGCATATCCAATACAGAGAGCTGTTTAAAGCAAGGATAATGGCTTTACAAGGAGGTTTTAATTCAAAAGGATAATGAAAAAGAAAACAAAGAGGTAATAATCATCCATCCATCTCAGCACAAATAGCTGTTTTGTACTGCGTGTGAAGATTTCAGCTGTGACATCATTTGCCAGACATATAATATTCCTACTATTAATATGCATATGCTTGCAAGGAGGAATAAGACTTGAAGTATAAATTAGAATACAATTTTTTAAAACCCGGGCAACTTCTTCTTGAGTTTGCACGACTAGCAGCAAAATTCCAATGAACTACCTATGAAACAGACAGCAAGAGGCCACAGAAGTGCCAAAGGCAGCATTTTTTACGTAGGCTGCTCCAGGCACCCAGCACCAACACAAGCTGCCTAACCAAGCCCGGGCAGAGGGGATAACGCAAACCACAGCACATCTGTCTCAGTAACATGCACTGCTGTTGTCTTGAAAGAGAACAATCTCGGTGGCCATCAAATCCTTAACAATTCTGTTAGCAATAACAGTAAGATAGAAGAGTGGAGGCACCTTTCAAAATGTTGGTTTGGGGAAAATGAAGGTTTGGAAAATTCAGTGAGATTACTGACACATTCTTCAACACTCGTTAAACAGCTATTTGTGCTGAGGTTGGCAATATTCTAATCAATACCTCAGGGGCCAATTCCTTGTAGCAGATCAGTTGTCCCCAACCCTATTCCACCAAAATAAGTAAGTAGCCTTCACTTACATTTTGCATTATATATATGTTACCCCTCAAGAAGACTTGTATATGTGACCTAATGTGTATGTGTGACCTAATGTTATTCATGTTAATGTTTCTGAGAAAAAAATCCCAAAACTACTGATATCTGAGGCTCAAATTCAACAAATTCTCAGTTCTGCAGTTAAAAGGCAGCTCCTCTTTTGTACCATGCAAGTTCCTAGCTGTAGGTTCTGCTACTCATCTTCATTTAAATCTTGATACCCAAGCGGTCTTAAAAAAAAAAAAAAA
>WHYT01014682.1:23025-72172 GCA_009806455.1 Tetrax tetrax
CCCATCACAATGTTGAAGACATCATAACAGTGTCATTCTTTTCAATCATGGTATTTCCTCTTGAGAGCAAAATGACACTGAGAATCAAGAGAGCCATGTAGGTCGTGGTAGTACTGAAAATCCCTCTCCTTGATTCTACCCCAAAAGGTATCAAAGGAAATTGTCTACTGCATATTGCAGCCATAATCTGCTATTACTTTTACAGTAATACTGAAGTATTCTGCAGTGCAAATGCTAAACACAACACTGTTGCTATTATAAGCTGTAGTGCTGTGGATGCTTGCTGCTTATTTCTTAGGGTTCTTGAAACATCGCCTAAACATAGATGGATGGCTCTTTAAGGTCACCCCAAAGGTTCACCTGATCTGTGGCCTGCTTTCACATGGCTGCATGAAGAAGATGATTAGGGAAACAGAGCTGTAAAACACAGCAAGCAGCACGGTGATCCTTCCCCTGGCATATCTTCCCACCTCCCAGTTTTTTCAAGTGAGGATAGATTTTGAACGGGTGTTTAAAACAGCCAGATTTCACAGTTGTGAAATCCCACGTGTACTGTTTTGACAACCCAGTTTGCAACCTCCAGTCTAACCCCAGCGTGGGTAAGAAATATGACACAGTGATTTAACACTGCACATCTCAGTGAATCAGCACACATATCTAGGACAAGAATTTCTTGATCCTTAAAGCTATAACACTATGAGCAGGATACTTATCACCCACGTATAATTCATTGCCCATTCTTGGCTCATATTTCCTTTGCTCTTCACATAAAACATTTTTTTCACGCTTCCATATATTAACTCGATTTTGAAAGGGAGGATTTATGGTCTTATTTGTTTTTACCACTGAGGGAAGAAAATAGGACCCAAGTAAGCCTTCTTCATCGCCTTCAGTAGGATGCTCTCACAGATTTCTATGTAGGTCTGCTGCTTACTGAATAAGAGAATAAACATTCTCCAGATGACAGGGCCTCAAAGGCAACGTTGGCCAGCGGGAAGCAGATTAAATTAGAGCTTAGGATACCTATGTCTTCATCCTGACTCTGATATTTGCTCCTGGGTTACCAAGGTTGAATCATTTTGCCATGTCTCAATGACTCTATCTATAACACAGGAAAACGGGACGCAGACCCTTCTTGTGAAGTCTTTTCTGCTTTATGCATTCAATAGTGAAGGGTTCTGCTGTCATACTCTCCTACTTTTTATTCCAAGGCTTATCAAGACTCCTAAGATACACAGTAGAACCAGATGAGAAATTTAAGACCATCATGAATGGGTACAGACCATCTGCCATCTAGTGATCATCTAGATTCTGAAATTACATAGGCTCTAATCCAGATGAATGATGGTACACATGATGAAAAATTAATACAATAAGAAAAAACCTGGAAAGACAGAGTAGGGAAATGAACTTACCATACTCAGCATAACCACACAGTGTTTTGATGGAGATATAAAGACCTAGGGGTCTTTTAATGAATCTAATCATATTTGCATACTTGTTTATTTTATGGGGGTTTAGTTGCAGTATTTTTTTTAATGGTTCAAATATATAAACTGAAAAATTAATCTGGAAAAATTTTAATCATTTAAACAAATCGCCATGATGATCTTATGTCATTCAAAGCTCCTGCCTCCAATTCCAAGACTTCAAAAGATTTTTTCTTGCCTTTGGTTACAGAGCATTAATAGATGTCCTGTTAATGCCAAGATGGGGGAAAAAGGCAACACATGCACACAAAATGGTGAGAGATTAAATGTTTACACAAATTTTCTGGACTAGCAAACTTTTATATACATTCTGTGAGAATTTGGGATATGGATGTAAACTGGAATAAACCCTGAAATTAAGAATTTAGTCAGCATTAAGAAAAGGAAGCATTCCGAAAAACAGACTGGGAAACGCTCACATCTCCTATAGTTTCACAATATGTGATTGAACCTATCGGAACAGAGTAAACACTGTGGCTACACTAATTAGCTGCCCTTCAGTAGCAGGCTGTTTAATCAGAACACCAGCCTTAGAAGTCTATCCCAGTCCCACAGCAAAGATGTTTCCGAAAAAGCTGCAGTGAGATTTGCTATTAAATGTGCCTTTCTTAATTCATCTCGTTAAAAGTAAAAATGGAAGAGATAACTAGTTCACTGTCTACTCTTTCCTGTCTTATTTGCCCTGCTTCTGGTCCATGTATTCTCTGGGGAACCATGCCGACTTGATTTAATCGCACATAGGAAGGATAAAGAGCTTTGGTTTCAGTGAGACCTCAGATGGTGACAAGTAACAGCAGCAGCCAAATCCCAGCCTGGAGCCGAGACATCAGGAAAAGCCACGGAGTCCGTCTCTCTCAAAGGACCTCAGCAAAGCCCACTTTGCTTATTCTCCTCTAGTGCGAGGGACAGCATTTTGGCAAGGAAAACATCAGGTTCTCCTATAGAGAGAGCAGCAAATAAATCTGAAAAACAACATCAGGTAGGTAGGACTAGCAGAAAAGCTGCCAGGAAAGGAAGAAAGAAAAAAAAAAAAAAGAAAAATAAAAAAAAAAGAAATAAAATCCATCAGTTTCAGGAAGCTGTAAATTTCCTTGTGCTCTGAAAGGGCGATGCAGCCCCACAGACTGTTGTCTTCCAGCACCACTACTTCAAAGCCCCACAGCAGAAATCTGAGTCAGAGCTGCCCTGAAAACGAAAGCAAGCTGGGCACTGTCCAGGGTCTGGCACCATGAAATATGTTTCTCTCTTATCTTCCCTTCCATAGGAGCTGACAGCTGCTGTGGGCTGAGGCACAGCACGGCCCGGCAAAGAACCGCAGTAGTTATAGTGCAACAAGGCAGGTAATACAATAAAATTGTATACTTTTGAAGCCGGCTTTGTTATTGCCAGCTCTTTAAGTAGAGTGCAGAAGCTTTGTTAATAGGGATGTTTAGAGCTGGGTTTTTTGGAAATGACTCTGCTTTGACTCATGTTGTATACACCAGCTTTGCTTTTATGCTATTCTGAATATCCCCCTCAAGTCCAAAAACTTCCACAGATTATCTCTTGCCTTTGAATGTGGAGTATGATTGCTTGCCCAATTAACATAGGTAGTGGAAAAGAAAAGACCCAAATCCACAAAGCGAAATAATTACTAGAAAAGGGTAGCTGAGGATCCCAAAAGGCTTTCGGGAGAGTTGTGGGAAGCAGAAAACTCAAACACCATGCATGATGGTATGAACAGCCCTTGGGAAATAATCCCTTCAGTAAGGCTGCATTGCCAGTTTTCTCTCATTATACAGTATTTGGCATGACTTCCTACTCTGAGTGCCTCTGAAACAGAAAACTCCAGATATGAACAGGGATTAGCTGAAATATGCTACCAGAAACCCGACGTACTTTAGGCTATGTCGAGCTCCGGAGAGCTGTAGCTGTTATTATACCCACATGGCAAGCAAGAAGGGAGGTGGCGAGTAAGGAAGAGGTGGACAGCAATGCCACAGCATTTAAGCAGCAGTTCCTGGAAGCATTGCTCCTCCACAGGGCCTCACCATGGTCTGCATGGATGGCAGCTCTTGGTAAGCATCCTCCCAATGATCTCTCACTGTGGGGGGAATCTGAGGAGGAAGAGGATGTAACCTCTGGGGAGTATCCAGAGCAGCAAAGCTTTTTCTCCCCTGCAGGCAGGATCTGCAAGTTAAAGTGCCAGTGCTGGTAATGCTAAGTGCTGGTAAAGCTTCTAGTTCAAGCAAAGAATTCAAGAGTGACTTGGAAAAATCATGCCACTTAAGGAGCTGCAGTTTCAGCCAGCTGCTTGGTCAAAGACAGAATGCTCCTTGTCTTAATAACTAGAAACTTAAAATTTTGACCTGAGCACTGTTTCTCTGTTCTCTCCTTTTTAGCCTTCTCTCTGGTGAAAGGATGACACCAGCTAGCCCAGCCCTGCCACAAGCAGGTAGCCCATCTTCTTTCCCCTCTCCCTTTCCTGACACCCTCCAGCAGCCCTCTGGGAGCCCTTGGGTCCCTGTGCCCCCAGCGATGCTCACTTTCCTTGCTGCCTTCTGCAACCCCAAGCCCACACTGCAGCAAGCCTGCAAGCTTCACAACACAGGAGCAACTGTGACACAAATTAAACATAGGCAAGGAGCCACAGAAGACTTCACAAGTCTTTTAAAAAAATTTAAAAAAAAAAGAGGAGCAGCTTTCAGGAGGAGTTAGTGTTAAGGTCAAAATGCAAGTGTGGATCTTGTTTTGGTGGCTGAATCTAGGAAAGCGAGACATTCTCAGAATTTACCCTGCAAACTCAGCCTCCATGCCAACCTTTACCCTGTTTCTTCCAGGTGTGTTGAAGAAATTTGTCTCTCATATCTCTTTGCCTGCCAGCCACATCACTAACTGGGAATAAGAAATGGCATCGCAATAGCCATTAACACCCCACCTTATTGAACGATTACTTTATTTCCTAGCAGCAATTGGTGCATCACGCTTAGGATTCAAAAGGTGGACACAACTGGTCAAATTCAAGGAAATAACATTCAAATGGATTCCATTAAAACACTGTATCTCTCAATATATAAAAGAGTATTTCAGCCAGAGCAGGAAGAAGCAAGAAAATGTCACCTCCTTATCTCTAATAGTACCATAATATCCCTGGCTCCAGTTCCTCCATCTGTACAGATGAAATATTTTAGATAAAGCCACATCCCATGAACACAGCAGGGGCAAATCTACCCCTCCTGAGGATGAGGAGTGAGCGCATAAACCAGCCATTATCATATCAGCACTGCTATCATGACTGGCATATCTCAGTATACCTATCTGATACAACTACTTCAAACATAATAAGCCCGTAATACTTTTTACTACACAGGCTCTCCAGCTGAAAAGGTTATTATCGTTACAGTCTAGATGCTGCTTCACTTAGCCCATCCTGTGAGAGATGCTACATGCAAAAGTGGAGATTATTATCAAGATAACCCCTCTGTCAGTCCTTCTAGGTTGCTTTTCTGATCTAGTCCAAAAATAAGATTACCCAGAGGCTTTAATGAACTATACTTAATTGATGTCTGGTATTAACTGCACCCTCATAAGAGAGATAATATCTTTTCCCCAGACACGTATCATTCATATCCTCACATAAATCTAGTGTTTGTTGAGTAGGCCCATTTATATCATCTTGCAAAATGTCAGACAGATCGGTTCTTCCTCCAGTTTCTAATTTCCTGATATAATGGATATGTACATTCACTGTTGCCAGGCAGCAGATCTCAGGCTGTAACCTCCATAGCATTATTCTTCCTGATTTCTACATTAATTATAGACAGATTAAAATATATGAATTAAGGACAGCCAGGAGCAACATACCTCATTCCTAAACACTGGCATTACCTGGCATAGCAAAAGGAGGTAGATAATAATCAACATGAAATCTGAAGAATTGATTGAAGCAGAAATATAGAGAAGAACTTATCAGAGGCAGAAGCATCATTTTCCCTGCTGTGAGCAAGCTTGAGAGCAGGCTTGGCTTCAGCAATAGCCGTGTCCTTTCTCCTTTGCATCTGTATTACTAGCACGAGCTCCAGGCATAGACTGTGTAGAAACAGCCACAGCCAGGACAAGTGGCAGCGTGAATCCCTGTGTCTGGACAGCCCTGGAGAACTGCCCACACAGCTGAGGAAGGGCAAAGTTCAGCTTCTCTTGCAGAAATCTCTTTAAAACATAATCCAAACTTGGGCCAAAATCTTTCCACAATTCAAGACAGACACAGCCCCCCTAAGTTCAAGGTTTCTGAAGAGGCTCTGAACACGGCCTTTGGGCTTTGTTCATGCTGAGGCCCACATGATGTTTCTCTTGCCTTAGTACATGTCTGTTATTACTTTGTGCAAGAAGCCTCCCTGTCTGCAGGAATCAGTATTCCTGAAGAAGTCTTTGCAACACTGAAATGCCTAAGAGGAGAAGAGAGACAATTGCCATGCTTGGTACCAGCACCCAAGAGGACTGCAGTCCTTACAGCTAAGTAAATTGCAGAGCGACCCTTGGGGCTGATGATGGGATTCCCTGTGGGGGACACAACCTCAGTTCTTTGTAGAAGAAAGTGCCTGGTCAAGGACACACAGTGCTCCTAGTTACACAACCTGTGCCTTTGGAAAAGGACATTAAAGTTCAGTAATATCAGGTCCAGCATCTGCTACTGATAATCACTTGAAAGGTAACCAGCCTTGAGAACTTTACTGCATCAGAATGCAAAAAAAAAAAAAAAAAAAAAAAAGTTTCTTACTTCTCATACAATTTGCTGAATATAAAGTGGGTGGAGTGAAAAATTCTCACAGTATCAGTACTAAAGAAAATGACTCATAAATATACAAAGAGCAAAAGCAGCTCATTTCTCCACTGATACTGTTTCAAAGAGCTGCCATCCAGCTTTATGAACACTCATTTGCACACACATGTAGATCAAAGGACTCTTGCAACAGATGGCAATTTTTGCAATGTTTGCCTACCCCAAAACCTTCTCCTGAGATGGTGTCATAACTCATTGCCAGGAAAATTACTTAGATGTCACATATTTCCAATAGGTAAGATCAAAGAGAACCAAGTAAGAAAAACTGAGCTTTCCCCGTCTACCTATTCACACAAACTGCTTCTACAGCCGTAAGAAACAGAAAGCCAAATATATGAGATAAGCTCAGCTTGTAATGTGCTCAGCCACCTGCCTGTCATCGAGTGAAATTGAAGAAAAAACTGCCCCTGAATTTACACGCATGAAATGATGGGGACCGTGTGTTCTCAATAAGGTGCATCTGCTGATGCTTGCTTTGCCCATCCTCTCTCTGTCTAGTTCTTAACTATTCACAGATACTGAGTCAGGAATTATGGATTTCCAGGCTATATTACAGGTTCTGTAACTAGAGGAATGATTTGTTGCTGTTCAGCCATTTGAAAAATTGTTAGTCGCCAGCCCAACCCCACCTAGTTTGTCCTGCCAATGTGATTTAATACTTTTTCAGTGTCCATCTGAAGATTGCAGTACAGAGGCATATGCTTTCCTATCTGTGATCCCTGGAGTTAAGCCTCTCCTTTACAGTTCTGAAAGTCTCAATTCCCATTTGTATCAGCAAGAAGTTTGAGGACACTGAGTGCTCAAGAGTGGTTCCAGTTACCTTCCTGGAAGTGATCTTGAATGGACAAAGACAGACACAAACATGGTACAGGGAGATTGAATGTCTTTTCTGTCTCCCGGTTCAGAGAAAATACTTTTTCATCTATTACCCCTTTCATTGAATTTCATTTCAAACCACACACAGTTTTTTTCAGATGAAAGCATCTTCATCTGCAGTCAAATAAAAACATTTTGATATTCTGTGCTTTTTTAGACTCATATCCTTAGAGTCTGTAGAGGCTTCAAAAGCGTGAAGTATCCTCATCATTAAACATGGCTCTACAGACGAGCATAAGTCATAATAAGTCTTCTCAGAAAAACAGCTATCATGCAAGCATTGTATTAGGATAAACCAAACAAATTAAAACCTTCTTAGTCAGAAGCTTATCTAGGCTTGAATTAACAGCCCGCGCATCTAACTTCCCATTTGCTCTGCGCACCCTTGCTGTAAATGTTCAACATCTCATGCTGCTTCTGTAATTGTGTTGAAAAAGGCCATCAGATTCAGAGCACTGTTTCCCATATTTCTGAATTACGTTTATAGACTAAGGCACTCCAGGGTACAGCGTACGCTTATCTTTCTGCACTTTAAAACATGGCAGGGGTACCACAGCCCTGGACTAAAGATGCATTAGCAGAGTCATGCAGTGACAAATTGCATAACACCTGCTTTTACAAGGCTTAGCTCTAGTCTGCTATTAGTCCCTTGCTTTCATGAACAATGTATTTTACACATGAAAGAATAAAATAAAACACGGTCAAGGTGGAGTTGTAAATAAATGCCAGTACATTAAGCTGAAAAAAGCTTTAGAGAATGTCACAGTTGACAACCAGGAAGGCCAAAAAGCTTGAAAGCATGAAGTTTACACACACAAGACCAGCAATGCCTTGAACCATGGCCTCTGTCACTTCATGCACCACCACGGGGCAGAGGCTTGCATCTGTCACAAGGATCAGGTCTCTCGTCCGCAAAGTTCAGACCCCATCCATCTGCAGCACAGTTTGTGTAGCCAACCAGGCAGAGGGAGAAATGGCATTGTGCAGGGTCCCATACCACTGCACTACTGGTCTAAAGGTGGCAGCACTCATTTAACACTGCCTGCTTAGATATTTTGGCGCACTGAATGCTGGCTGCTCTTGCTGGAGGGAAGAGGCCGCAAAAGCACCTTCCTGGTGTGGCAGGATGCGGAGGGTGGAGCAGGGTGCTGCAGGAGCCAGACCATCACATGGCCCCAGCCACTTCCTGGTCCCAGCACTGCAGTACAAAAGAGGGAAGCCCTTTCTCAGCAACATAGGGCCAAAGAAGAGATTGGGACAGCCCCTCTCCAGCTACTACTGGAGAGAAACCAACAAAGGCCAGGGCCAACTCCAGCTTTGTGTGGCCACACTGATAGAAAATAGTCCCAAAAATGAAGTCTCTCGTTGCCCTGTCCTGCAGGAGAATGAAGCAGAAAGTAGAGCTGGAGCTGTTAGGAGAGAGGGAAAACCAGACTTCAGGGATATAGAGAAGTACTTCAAATGGGGACTGAAACCCAGTAGCAATACCTTATTCAAAGCTCCCCAGCCCACAATAAAGAAAGGCTCTCAAGCAGCTACCAGCCACTACTTGCTTTTTCAGGCATGTATGATAATTAAGGATTTTCCAAAACGTTGCTCTGCTTGGATCTATGTGAGATACTGAGCAAGGCCTTAGAGCTGAAAAAAAAACCAACCCTAACAAGGAGCCAAAAGACCAAAATAAAAAATCAGGACTGATAGAAGGAAAAAGAAGAGAGGCAGATCTAGATGAAAGGAGTTAGGGAGTGGTTTTTAAAAGAGTGAAATAAAAAGTGAAATAAAAAATAAAAATACTTTAAAAGAAATTGCATAAGAAAAAGAGACATAGAAAAGTAGGAAAGAGAGTGGCAAGATACAAAATTTTAAGGTGGTTAATGGCCACTGAGCCAGTAGATAACATAAAAGACAAAGGTCCCGTGAGAAACACACCTATTAGCAGACCAAAGACTCTCATGATGGAAAATATACCAAATAATCCAGGAGTGTGCGTCAAAATGACTTTGTAAGATTATCAGATCTGAAGGCCTAGAGAAATACAACAGAAAGAAACTGGGAAAAAGAGGAGAACAAGGGATAAATATTTAAATAGCAAGAGGAAAGGTAATGATTATAAGAAAGGCTGACTACAAAATAGTCCATGCTGAAGCACGCATCTAGGTCTAGCACTAGAAGGGCACATCTGCTGGTGTGCACATCTGGGAGTCCTTGAACTTTCCTTGTGGTGTTGCTTGGAATTTATAACATCAAAAAAGACACCAAAATAGACACATCTGGTTTTCTTCAGCACAGAACCTAACTGATATTTTCACTATGCAAACGTGACGCA
The DNA here is from genome assembly GCA_009806455.1 of Tetrax tetrax. Lineage (NCBI taxonomy): Eukaryota > Metazoa > Chordata > Aves > Otidiformes > Otididae > Tetrax > Tetrax tetrax. Next base: position 32,537 of record WHYT01014682.1, read on the forward strand.
CATAGGTATGCAGTTTCTATGCTTCTGAGTCAGGGAAGCACAGAAAAAAGGAAATAAGTTTGTAGTACAAGCTGGTGTAGCATTCATGCCAGCGCTAACAGGAGGCTGGGGCAGATGAGTTAAGTAATATAGAGAAATCAGGGATGTCGCTGCTCTCTCAGACTTGTGTACAGCACAGATACCCCAACGTTACCTAAAAATCTTCTCTTAAACTATCCTCAAATCCTAATCATCTGCAAGATCCCTGCTGCATTGCTGAGCATTGCTGCTGTTTCCTTGACACAACTGACTGGAGAGGTGGAGACCCCTCCAGAGATGATGTCAGGACCAGCAGATGAGGTGTGGGACAATCTGAGGAAGCAAAAGTTAATTCCCAGCTCACACACAGATTCATTTTATAGCAATACACACTTCCCAAGCACTTCATCTTCCCTTTTCCCCAGCTAAAAGTTGTTGATAATTGTATTTACAAATCTCCTGTAGTTACCAGAAGGGCTGGGAGACACAAATCAGACCTGTAAAGCATCCTGTGACCTCCCAACAAAAGATGCCATGAACAGTCTCACAGATCTGAGAATAGGAAGGACCAGTGTCTGCCTCCCCATTCTGCCCTGCCTAAGGAGTTCCCCTGCACTGAACATTCTGGGAGGTGTCTTCCTGGTTTTGGAAAGGCTATTATGCAAGGAGGGTGAAATAACTTTGTGTTCAAGGCAGTGGCCTGGAACGTAGAGAACTGTCTTTTAGCTCCGAGTCTGCTGAAAATTTCTTAGAGGCTTTGAGTCAGCCATTTAATCTTTCTGCACTTCAGTTATCCTGTTAAGAGAATCAAGAGATAACCCTTTTAACTCAAATGGGTGTTGTAGGTACATTCAAGTTGCTGAAGAGCTCTAGTACTAAGATGATTTAGGCTATAAAAGTACATAAGTGTATTTGGAATTCTGTAGCTAGCTGATTCCTATTTCATAACACCCACTAAAACTGGCATATGGAGCTCTTAATCCTTAGATAAATTCATTTTAATCCCCAAATCTAGTCAATGATACTAGTTTCCTTCAAGATCAACACACACACATAAAATCTATCTATCCCAAGCCATCTAGATATTACTAGGTTAAGAGAAGCCAGGAAAAGGGAGAAATGAAATAAAAACAATGAATAAATAAAATCACTTAATTCTAGTCATTCATAATTCATCAATGTTTCAACTGCTGTATTTAAACTTTTCACAAGTAGATACTCGCATAAATTCCCACATGCAAAATGTCACTTATGCTAATCAATTTTTGCAGTTCAGAGGCCAGGGCATGGACACTGTACTTCAAAAGTGTACAGTTAGTTTCAAGCTGAACTATGAACAGAAGAAATATCTTGAATAAACTAAACATGGGGTTTTTTACTGTAGCAGATCACAGTTTAACAAAAGCAGCAAGGATACTGAAGAATGCATACTCCAGAGCAAAGGGGATATAAATTACAATGACAAGAATGTAACTAGTAAAAGTACCGAAGAAACGACATCATGTTAGATACAAAGTGTCCTGTCATAGATCAAACTTCAGCCTGAATACAGTGAACTTACTGAAATGAGTGTATCACTCTTCTGGTATGACTAATGCAATCATCTTGTTCATGTGACCTGACAAGAGCTTTCTGTATGTGAGATTTAAGGTGAGAATTTAATAACATCGTTGAGCTAGAGCTAATGTCATCTGGCACTTTAAATCTCACAGATGGAAAGTTATCAGCAGATAAAAACCTTTTGTTGAGTTCAGTTAGTGATTCAGAGAGGTAAATTTGCTGAAATGGCACGACTGAAATGAAAGGTAGTGTTAACATTCATTCTTTTGCAATAAAGAATGTATTTAGGAGCTCAGGAAGGCTGGTGCGTAGAGCCCTAGATAAAGCCAAGCATAGCCTGAGCGGTGCTATTTCAAACTTATTCTTTTACTTCCACATTCCACTTTAAACCTTACCAGGAGACAAAATAAAAATTATTAAAAAACTTAGCTATTTCACAACTGGATGTCTTTTAACTAAATAATTGGCTAATGCCCTTCCAGTTTTCTGTGGCACTTTGGTGTAGACAAATATTCATGTGACAGCAGTAGAAAACAACAAAGCATACTTCATCTGGGAGTCTAACTAAGCCTTAAACTTTGAAGAATGAGAGAACTGGGCTCTTATTTCCTAAAACATTATTTCTATTCTGAAGGGTCATGACTTCTAGTCTTCCTGGAGCCTGAATTTGATGGCAAACCTTCATCAGACTGTAAGAGGAAAGAAATTGGCATTTTAAAGGGAGTGAAAAGACACTACCATTAGTATTTTCAAAATTAGCGAGGGATTTTTGAAATGAGTGATTGAGTTGTCTTGCCAGGAGATGTTTAGGCCTATGTATAGTGTCAATAGCAGCAGTAAACAAATTAAATAGAGTCTGTGGAAAAGTTAGCGACTGGGGGCAAGGTTTGAATAACAACACAAAATAAACTTACCGTTTTTCTTTGACAGGTGATTTTCTAGATGAAGGAAATGCAGGGCCTTCATCAGACTTGACATGAAAAAAGCATTTGATGAAATGCCACATGAGAAAATATTTATTAAGGAGGAGAAGATACAGATTAGTGCAAGGAATACAGCAATCTGAGTTTTAAAAGCAAGTTCTTGGTCAAAATAGAACTGACTTCAGCTGTAGCTTAAAAACCAGTGGGAACCAGTAATGTCTCATATTTTCACATAATGACTTCAGTTAAACACAAGACTGAGCTACAACATTTGCTGATGGATGTCATTGGTAAAGATGAGTATCAGGATATCGCGTGGGAAGAGCCTGAGACGTTCAAGAACAGGAGTAGTGGAAATGGGATCAAATTGCATAGTACAAAAGTGGCATCACCTTGCACTTAGCAACTACAAACAAGAAGTTTTTCTCTAAGCTGAGAACTCATTAGTCAGTGATGACAGAAAGGAAAAAGGCCTGGAGGTGTTCATGGAGGACAGGATGACTGAGCAATGATGGAAAGCATAAATACAGCCCCAAGTTGTTATCAGGTAAAACGTTTTGGGTAGAAACAGGGAAGTATCGGTTGCAATGTAGAGCTCATAGATGCCATAGAGATAGCATCTGCAGTACACTTCTAGCAGTCATATGTAAATAGAGAAAAAAAAAAAAATCTGGAGCAGGTGATTAGGATAGTTGAGGAAATGAACAGCTTCATCATCCAGAAGGATGTGAACAGAAGTGAAACAAAAGCTTCAGGATATATGAATGCTGTCCACAAGCACAACAGAGAATAAACACCTGCTAGGGAAAATGATGACTTATGCTAAAGGACAGTATGGGCACAAAAAAAAAAGCATCAAATGATCGCATATTAAGATGGAGATCAGAAGAAGAGACAGACAGAAAAGCCATCTTCTTACAGGAAAGTGTTAACAAGAACTTGAAGAGGAACAAGAATTTCTAGTTTTAAGGTGCAGTGTGATCCCCTTCCTGAAATGATTATATGACGTAAGTACTTGCAAATCAGCAGACTTGGCTCAGCCTGGATAGTCCCTTCCAGTACCATTTCTCTGTGCATTGCTCTTAAAAAAAATATATACTTTTTCCCTTCCCTCTCATTTGCAGTCCCAACTCAGAAATTGGTAATTGGACTTCGCTGGTTTTCTGAAATCTATGGATGTTTAAGAGCTCAAAAGATTTTTGCTTTTCCTTTACAGATTCCTTTTTCAGCCCTTCTCTCTGAACCAGCTGAATTACAAATACTGATATGAGTATGTGAAGTAATCTGATAAAGTCCTGCTATAAATCAAACAGTTGAAATTGAGACTTCAATCCAGCTAAAAATACAGAAAAATACAGAAGTCACTGCAGTCAACAACAGAATACTTAGGGTTGGGAGGGACCTTTAAAGGTCGTCTAGTCCCGCCAGAGTGTTATCAGCAACAGGATATGAGGAACCTCAGGGCCAAAAAGATGTATTTAACTTGCACACTCAAACAGAACAAGAAATTGTAAAATTGCACTAAGAAGGAATGAGAGGATAATATTTTAAGGGACCTCATGAAATCTTTCCCTCAGTCTCTATCCTTCCTGCGTATGTGAAATACTAAGCCAACGATGCAAACTGTGCATTTGCTTTGTGTTTTCATCAGACTGAATCTCCCACTTAAAAGCAGAAGGGCAGATTCCTGGCCTCATCCAGAACTTCAGCACCACAGGTAAGCAGAATTTTGTACCAGACCATGTCTCCTTGTAGAAATAAGTCTGAATAACCTGTTTTTAAACCTAGACCTGCCAAGCAGTATACCGTACCACCTACCACAGCTACAGTCATGGGGAGTCAACTTCTGACATGGTTCAAAGGTTGGCCCATCCACTCCAGGAGGAACAGTGCAAAGCCCCACTGGTGTGATCCCAGTATACCAGAAGGAACTACTTGAAGAAGAATAATGGCCATCTACTGCTGGATTCCTGGAGTACAGACAGACGCTTCAGTGAGGGGCAATTAACCTGAAACCCTTCTCTTAGCCCTTAAAAGATAAAGCCAAGATGAATACTTCCCTTACAGCACATTGAGTTTATGCCCCAAATCCAGGCTCAACCAGAGGAGTGCTCTGCTCATCCTAAAGCGATCTCTGCCTTTCCCCATCCTCCCTGCTCCTCTGCGCATGCATTTTGCTCCAGCTGGAATGGAGCAACCCAAGAGGTACAGAACAAGGCAGGGAAAAGAATGAGAGATAAATAAAACCCATTTGTCATGTTAATTTGCTGATATACTTGATAATATATTTCTTTTTAAAAGTAAAAAATGCACAATCTATGAATGCAGCTTCCCAGCAGCTGGCCTTTCTTTTCACTTGTCAACTCATTGAGAAGGCAGATATTTAAGTCTTTAAGCACCTTTCTCTGGAACTATACTGAACCCTTAATCAACTCAATTTTTAATAGCTATTTGATATCCCAACAGGAGTGATTTTATAGGCTAGTTTCCAACTTTCTCTACTGACTACTGAATCAGCTAACACAAGATCATGTTTTCAGCTATGTATGTAAAGCAAGTATAAAGGAGCCCTTGTTTCACAAAACCTGTAACATGTTGGGTACTTCTGCTCCAGCAACGCATATACGAATGTCGTTCATTTCAAGGACACTTCCCTCAATTGAGTAGTGCCCTTTAAAAAGGGGGGAATAATTAATGTGCTTAAAGTTATGTGCATTCTTAAGCTCTTTGCCACAACAGGTGCTGTGTTCAGGTGCACTTGGACAGCATCCAGAGACTTGGAGCTACAAGACTGGAAGTGCATCAGACAGTTAAGAAATTCCTTTGAATTCCTTGAAATTCCATGAATCATAGCAGAAGTTCCTGATTGGGGTTCAAAAGCTGTGTAATTAGTGCAGCTATTTAATGATCTTATCGCCAGATTCCGTATTTTAAAGATGCCTTTCTCATTTGTGAGGTACCCAGAACTGGAAATTAGACTCCTGTCATTTGTTCTTTCCAGTGATCTTTTCATATAATCTTTACACAGAATTTTATAAGCTCTTCTAATTAGACCAGAAGCATTTCAAGCTGTGCAACGTGTTGCTATGTTGCTGCAGTAGTTGTAGGAAATAAATGTCTATCCAGGCTTAAGTGATATGTGGCTATTGCTGCCTTAAACAGGAATGATGGTTTTGGTAAGCTCTTAAGCCAGAAATCTGATTTTCTAGCTGCTTTTATAACACAGCAAAATGAGCAGTCACGAGGCAAGCCCATGACAGGTTAGAAATGAGAAATTTTAAGGGCTATTAAACTTTCTAAAAATGTTCCCAGTGGATCAGCATAAACTAACTTAGTACCTCTATTTCTGTAATTGTGATAGAGTGGGAGCATTCGCAGTGTTCAGTGGTTTATTCAGTGAACTCTTATGGTTTGGTAGTAACCTTGGCTGACACAAAAACAAGGAGCGATATCACAGCATTTGCACACCTAAAATAGAGTTTCAGCTTATTTTCCACCAATTAGAGGAAACATTTTTTTGCTTTAAGTTTCTTGTTCATTTTTGGTGGTTATTATTTTTTTTTAAGAAGAGGTTGTTTGCTTTAAAATTAATTGGAAAAAAAACCAGACTTTGAAAGAGAGGCCAGATCACTCTTTTCCTAATATATGGGTAAAATCAGAGCCATCCAAAGCAGCGTTAATTTGCCCAACACATCACACAAGTGAATGTAGCCAGGTGAAGTAATAAAATGCAAAAGGTCACAGTTATTGATGGACAGTCTGCTCAAATCCAAGGCAACACATGCAAATGAGTATGGCCAGATCATTGTCATTTGTAGGCAAGTTTGGTTTTGCAACACAAAATAAGAATATGAATCCAAAGGAAAGGAATGAGTCCATGCCAAAAGTTAAGATGATGGGAAATATCTGTGCCGGGCAGTAAGAGACACCTCCTAACTATCAGAGCTTTGAATCAACTTTCGGGCAGGACCTGCATCCATAACTTATGCCCTAAATGGCATGTATAATTGCTGTCGACAATATAAAATTTATTCTAGACTTATACTGGCATTACTGAGAGCAGAGGCTGGTCTCCTAATGTGGAATAGGTCCCCTGAGAGACATTGCTGGGTAGGACAGAGTGACAATTTGCATTGTAAGAGCTGCAATGACACTGACATCAGTAAGTGCCCTGTCAGCATTCTGAAAGAAAAGCAAGCATGGAAGTATTCAGATTTTGATTTAGTATTTGAAGTACTTGGCACTGGAGAAAAAGTTTGGGTCTGGGCTTCAAGGAAAACATACAGGCCTTTCTGCCTCAGGTCCTGCCCCACCATCACCCACCCAGTATAAACATCTGTATAAGCCCACCTCTGACCACCACCTTTTATGAGGAACAGTGATGCAAATCGTATCTGAGCACTCTAATAACCCTTCACAGATAGTCCAGGCTTCTTGGAAGGAAGCCTGGAGAAGTTTCTCAGCCGCATATCTCTATAGAGGGTGCAAAATGTGGAAGTAACTTGACAGCCTCCTGAGTTCAAGCAAGGATGGAAATGGATAGAAAGAATTAGCTGTGCCCTTACATGTAGTAGCAGCCATCTTCTGCTTTATTTCAGCACAGAACTTGGCTCTAACATAAGCCTCTGCAGTGGCACAAAGGAGCCATAAAGCCACACTGGCCAACAAGCCAGAGATTCCTCTTGCACAGGAATTCACACACCGCAAAGCCAGAAACACCAGCTCCATATCCTTCTTCCTCCCTGTGGAGGTGATGTAGGCAAATGTCAGCAGCAGCTTACGACTGCAATTCTCCAGCTGCTGAAACAGCTGCTTGGGGCCAGTGTTGACCTGGAAAATATTAGAATAATCTTAATGCTGCTTTGAATCATTCCAAGAGCTGAACCAGCTGGCTTAATTTTGCTCAGGAGACCACACTTGCCCCTCTCAGACCCAATGTCAGGATTTTGTTTTCCACAACTCAAATCCTCCCTCGCATAGAAAGAAAACCATATGTGGAGGTTATCTTCTCCAGAAGACAAAACTATAATGCTGCTGAATATGTCCAATACTGGATTTGAGGGGGAGTGAGAGGGAAGATTACCCAGGTGCTGCCACCAGCATATTTTCTTGTTTCATTAACAGATCTTTAGTAAGTGACTGACAGTGCTTCAGGCACTTTAACCAACTGCTGCCCTCATTTAATGCCAAGTCTGCCCAAATCCTTTGCTTCTGCCAATCAAACCCCAAGTGTGCCTTCCAAAGTTTGTGTTGGAGTAAAATCCATCTTATTTGCCACACTGATTTGGAAAGCCATCCGACAGGACTCTCCTGATCAGCAGGAGAGGAACAAGATATTTCCTGGAATAAAGCTCTTCATTAAAGGACCTTCCCTACCAGGGAAGCATAGTGTGGTTGTTACAGCACGTAATTAGAAGTCAAAGGACTAAAGCTTAAATAAAATAGCTGTGTGACTGAATTATTAACTTCCTTAGCTATTAATTTGCAATATATACCAACTCATCTCCATCGTAGGGACGTTGGGAGGTTTAATCAGTGAACATACCTGAAACACTATAAAATGTTGAAAAGCTCAATACTTGGTTTTGTGGAGGTGACCATTTTAGTAAACACTTGTAACAGAACCAGGGAGCTGGTAGATTTTGAACTAAAAAAAATAAAATTCACCTGTGGTAGGACTTTAACACTTTCCTCTCTCTGAACATGGAATCAGTTAGCTGGGAGCACAGGTAAGAGTAAGTTGCACTCTATTACTGAACAATATTTATATTTGAATTATTTTTTTAATAGTCTTAAAACTATGTCTAGCTATCATCAGACAAAATTTATGAGCATTTGGGCCCAGGATTCTTCCCTTGGAGCAGAGAAAATAATTTTAAGCTTCTACTGAAAGCCGTCACTTACTTGTCAAAAAAAGTTAAAGAGGGAAAAGAAAGTCCTCAGAAAAAGGATGGAATTTACAGAAGAGACCAAAAAAACACATTCAGGAGGCTGAGCCACTTACTTGATAGTGTGTTATAGTCATTGGAAGCAACATAGACTTCTGTTTTCCCTTTTCAAAAGCCCAGTTTCATCTAATGGGCCATTTAAGGACAACTTAAAGTCAACATGAACAACAGAATCACAGCATGGTTGAGGTGTGAAGGCATCTCGAGAGACTGCCTCTTCCAATCCTCCTGCTCAAGCAAGGTCAGCTAGAGCAGGATGCCCAGGACCTTGTCCAGCCTGGTTTTGAAAACCTCCAAGGATGGAGACTCCACAACCTCTATGGGCAACATGTGCCAGTGCACACAGGGAAAATTTATGCTTAGATGGACTTTCTTGTTACTTAATCTGTGCCAAATGCCTCTTGGCCTGTCACAGGGTACCACTGGGAGAGTCTGGCTCCCCCTTCCTTATTCCCATCAGGTGTTTACGAACACTGAGGAGATCCCCCTGAGCCTTATCTTCCAAGAGTGAACAATTCCAGCAATCTCAGCCTCTCCACATATGAGAGATGCCCCAATTCCTTAATCATCTCTGTGGCCTTTCACTGTCCTCATTCTCTCACACTGGGAAGCCCAGGAGTGGACATCTTAGGTAAGAATATTTAAGTAAGCACATTATTCTTCCATATTCTCTACTCCATGTTCTAATGGTGCCTTGGTACATGGAATTACCAAGACTATGCACCTTAGCTCCTGCGCTTATGGATGTTTACAGGACAGGTCCCATGAAAATGTCAACCCAACAGAGCCTAGGAAGGAATAATCCAGCAGGAGTGGAGGCTGCAGATGGAGGAAAAGCAGATGCAATGAATCAGGAGTAGCTGATAGAGTCCCTTTGCTACGGAAAATCCTCTCTCTTTTGTGGCTCTGCATGGCATTGTGCATTGCCTTCTGCGCAAGAATCGATGTGAGCACTGAAAAATCAGTTGGCCTGTGGATGGACTTAATGTGAGATAAGCTGCATGGTGTGGAAACACACGTAGCACGCTTGGAAAGGAGTAGGCACTTGAGGGCTTTTTGGCATGTTTGTAGAGACTCAGCCACTAAGACAAAGGTCATCATGGCTTTTGGACTGTAAGACTTCTCAAAACAATATATCTTTCACTAATCAGTAAGCAGGAGGAGACAATGAAGTCCTGGGTTGGCTGGCTTCAAGATACTGAAGGCAGGGTGACAAGAGGCTGAGCAGGTTATTGAATAAAGTTTGCATCTTACAGAAGTACCACAGGTTTCAGAAGCAACCAGTGTGGAATAGAGAAAATGGCCTGCAAATAAATCAGGAAATACTTTACTTCAAAATCTATGTCACAGGCAAATAGGAATTAAGTTCTAATTATTGCACTGACATGTTTCACAATCTAAAAAAAAAAATATTTTCTGCAATTGTCACAGTGTCAAAACAAATATCTTAATGTTCAAGTAAATGTCAGATATTGTACAGGCGTATATGCAATAATTTATGTACTTGCAACTTCAAACAGAAAATTTTCTAAAATTGGAGACATAATCTGTTACCCTAATTGCAACAAACACATAAATCTTGGTTGGAGGGGAAAGTGCTGATTTCATCTTTCTCTTTTTACACACACAGAACCTGACTTCTGAGTACAAACAAACAGAGATTAAAGAATCAGTAGCATCTTTAGATAGACTTAGGCCCATCTCTGGCTGCTATTATTTTTCCTTTTCATCCTAATACTGTTATTTGCAAACTAAAAAGAGTATTGTATAAATTATTGCATTTGTATTGCAGCTAGGAGTAATAATGGTATCCTTTGCTGAGACTACATGATGTCTTACTGCTAAAATGGACTATTTTTTCCACAAAAAAAAAAAAGTGATGGCAGTAAAAGCCAGTCATTGACATGTATTTAAATACTCCGTAGAAACTATGGCTTATTATTAGCACAGCCACAGTCTCAAGACAAATGCAGATGTAAATGAAGTGGGTTAAGCCAAAGATAAGGTTCCTCAGTAAAGAATTCATCTGCAAAATGGTACATTATATCCCTACTATAACAACATCAGACTTCCTTAAGGCACACTCACAGAGGCAGATATTTAAGAGAGACCTAAATATCAAGAAAATGCATGCCCTGGAGATTTGTTCAAGAAGGTGCATTAATTTATGCTTCTATGACAAACAACTGCAGGGTTTGACCCTGAAGCTAAAGTTCTATTCATTTCCTTCCACAGCATCAGCTGATACACAGCTGTACACCACATAGGTGCAAAAGCAGCAGTCAGTGACAATGCACTGTGGATTTTGTAACCAAAACGGGCAACGCCTCTTACCTGGTGAGAATCATGAGGGAATTTGAGATAAACGTCTTCCCCCTTTGTCCATCGCCCAGACCTGTTTCTCCATTTTCAGTCAATTTTATTCAATTATCTCATGCAACCTATTGGTTTAGCCAAGAAGTTAAAGACACTGCAAATACCAGACAGCTCCTCTGTCAAGGCAAAGGGCCATGGCTGCATTGAAGTCCTCAAAGCCAAGGCACATTTGACTCTGTTCAAATTTTTGGCCTGGTGTGTGTGCCAAACACAGAAAGCAGCTCTCAAACAACCATCTGCAGTAAAAGAGTCAACACCACATCACGTGTCAGGTGTGAAAGCGACAATGACAAGTAATGTATATAAGGAAAAAAAAAAAGTTTGCTAACTTTAAAGATCTAGTGATGGGCTCTGAACTAGCTATTACCACTCTGGACAGAGATGTTGGAGTTATAACAGACAGCACTGTGAACATGCCAGCGTGGTGCTCAGTAGTCGTCAAAAAATCAGCCAGAACTTTAAGAATTATTAGGGAAGAAATAGAGAACAAAACCAAACACTGTTACTATACCCGCATCTTGATTACTGTGTTCAATTCAGCTCCCCTCATCTCAGAAAGAATACAAATCAGAGCGTGAAGAGACACAAAAAAACATTATAAAGATGATCAAAGGTTTGGCACAGCTTCCAAACAAGGACAACTAATGCATTGCAGTTCCTCAATCTGAAGAAAGAGGTAATGAAGAATAAGAGGGGTTCGCAAAATCATGAAGAACATAGAGAAAACAAGAAACAATTGCTCATTTTCTTTTCTAGTACAAGAACTATTAGCCATCAAACAAAGTTTTGAGAATATTACCTTCAAAACAAAGAATGAATAGCTCAACTGAGGAAGTTGTTACCAAACCTGTGGCATGATTAAACCGCACAACTGCAAAAACTGATCAGAAAAAATTCACGGAGGGGAAAATAAATAAATAAAAAGTAGATCCATTAAAGGCCCTTAAACATGAAGATCACATACTAGGCTGAGGATTTCAAACCACTGGAGAGTGGAAGAGTTTACCAGCAAGGAGGACTAAAAGCTTGCCCTGTACTTATGTAGCTGACGTATCCGAAATGCTTGTCTAGTGTAAGATACTGTGTCACATGGACCAATACAGCCATTTCAATGCTCTATCCAACCTTTTTGAAAAAGAGGCCACAAGAAGGAAGCAGGGATTCCTCACAGACCCAGGGGTTCCTGAGACACAAGTGTGCTCAACTGCATGCTTAATTTTAAGCTCATGCTTAAGTCTAATTAAATTTAAAATAACTAAGGCACAAGCACAAATCCTTTGTTAAACTGAGGTGTTTTCTGGGATTGGAGGACTTGTTTTTACTCTCCATATCAATGCCTTTGCATAACTGTCTTCATCTGCTGTTATTTTCTGAGGCTAAAAAAAAAAAACCAGAATGTGCATAGGTCTGCAACAATTCATTAAGGGCAGATAGAGTGCACACTTCTGTGATTTAATTACATCAAAACTCTGTTGCCAAATTTGATCATTAGTGCTGCAGGGGAGTTTGTCAACCAAAGTTTCCTATGATCCAAGAGGAACAAAATAACTTTATCTACAGTTCTTAATATTCACTGAAAATACTTCTTTTTTTTTAATTTTGCTGTCACACTCTAATTGAGCAGATGAAAAACTCCCAAGGGATTTTCTTTAAAAAATAAATTATTTATAACTAAGTGTCAGTGAGCTTAAGGTGCATTTTTATTTTAAAAGTTCACTGATTTTGTTCCATTCAGATGATACAGAGCAAGAAAAAATAAAGATCTATGGGAATTTGTGTGTTTGGTGATGCTAACAACTAAGACTCTGGTCATGTTTTCTCAATGTAATAATATATCCTATAGTCTTTTGGACTAATCAAATGAAAGCAGGGGATTTATGTTCCAGTGTGCTTTAAGAAGAGGGCTTAGAAGATTCCCAAAAGTAATTTCATTTGACATTCAAAGCTATTTGATTGCAGTTTCTGAACATTTCTACCACATTTGTATTCAGCATGTGGCAATCTGAATTTTGTGATGTTTTGAAGCTGACTGATACATGGTATTGGTCTTCTCTTTCTTTTTTTGCTGTTCTGCAGCACTGATTGCTTTCGTATCACTAAGGCAAAAAACATTGTGAGTATATTCAAAATTGCTAACATCAGAAAAATCCCAGAGACACTGACATATTGGGGACTATTATGTAGTATTTGGGGATCTGAAATTTAAGGGAAAGAAATTGAAGCCTTATTGTATATTAATGGTAAGCAATTTTCCACCACTAAAAATTTTGCTAGGATGGTGCAAAAAGCTGCTGCTAATATATTTTCAGAATACAAAATGCTGATGTAAATAGATTTGTATTATTCTCATGATTTTATTTTTACTAATATGATATGGCACTGCTGACATAAAGGCAACTTTAATCCTCTTTATACTCATCTTCTTTCTGCTCTTTTCAATCAGCATACAGGTACTATACACAGGTTACATTCTTCTTTACTATTTGACCGCAGAGAAAACTAGTATCCTCAGCAGTTTCTCATGGCTAAAGGAGCAGACACTTTTACAGCAAGGTGACAGCCAGGCTACCAGCTGTTGCCTGACCCTATGATGTGACAAATCCAAGAGACAGTGCAGATATTAAAAAATACTGAACGCACCACCACCATGGAGAATCTCAAACTTCCAGTCATTGCACCAATTTTGACAGGACAGAGTCTTTCTAGCTCTCTGGGAAAAGCATCATTTGTAGTTAAGTGGATGCTCCTGTTCATGTGCCAGCTGGTTTTGCACGCAGGATTCCTAGCCTGCCTTTGTTCCAGCATTGCCCTAAGAGTGGTTAAGGCGAGAAAAGCCGTTTTGCTCAAAATCTACACAGTTATTTAATGATAAATGCTCTCATGTTCTCACTACAACTGCTGCTGGCCCTTATCATAATGGGAACTAAACCAGGACCTCTGCAAGTGCAGGGCACAGAGCCGGATTTGTCCTTGCCTGTTAAACACAGTTCTTGCAAGCGAGAACCATCTAACCTTGACTTGCTTTGCAGACACAAAAAAAACCTTGAGGAAGAAGTTCTCCTCATTCTGTTGGTAGGGAGGAAGGTAAGTGAAAGCTAAAAAAAAAAAAAAATAAGTAATAAATACTGGATCCTGCCTATTCACTGGTACAGGCTCCACAGTGGTTACTGCTGATGGTTCAGTGGGATGGGGGAGTGGGACCAGTGTGGCTTACTAAACCCAGGTCCCAGCTGTCAAAGACTTCAGGAAGTTGAAGATTAAGTGCCTGATGATTCACTGCTCTGGTAGCCTCAGAATAAATGTGTTCATACACATTTCATTAGTTTCTGTGCTTCTTCTTTCTCACCCTCCATCTAAAATCCAGCAGCACATGGGTTGCTGAGCACTGATCCTGACAAGGTCCCCGCATCCACCAGTGGAGCAATCCTCTTGCTGGCTGCTCTGCCCAAGAGCCAGCAAGTGTACCACAGAAGCATCTGCAAGTACTGCTTTCTGAGGGACAAAAAAGAGCTGGGAAAGGTCTGACCTACCCCTTTTTAATAACCAGCCCCTCAAAAAAGAGAGAGGCAGACTTCTGAGCTGGCCATCAGCGACAGAGAAGGTCAGAAAACTTCCGTTTCGTGCAGACTTCTGCTTTGAAGATTTGGGAATGGTAGGCTGCACTTCCTCACATTACAGAACTACTAGCTTAGGGTGCTTTATCATGCAAGCAAACAAACAAAACAGCTTTTAATAAATTGGGTAAGTCAATGCCTTTGTTACCACTCCTGTACCTAACTATTGTCCTGAACCAAAAGCAATTAAAACAGGGATTATACTTCAACAGCTGCATTTGTGGTGATACGTATGCATAGTAGAACTCAGCCATGCTTTCAGAAGCTGATCCATTTTTTAACACCTTGTTATAATTAGAACTGCATGATTTACAATGAATTATTTATTTGATTAATTTCATCCTTTTTTCTTTTCTATCAATGAATTGTCCACAGACAGCATGTTGAATTCTTGAATTCATTTTTAATTTAAATAATATCTTTGATGATTAACTCCAGGTCTGTAAGCTATTCATCATTTGCTAATATTCGCAACTCAAAATTTGTCCAGTGGCATGGTATTTTATGAGGCTCAGAAGACACATGGAATCTTTTTTCCTCCCTCTTTAGAAAAATATGCAGTACTTTATTACACTAAATTACACTTTGCAAATTATAGAGTCTTATATTATCTTATAGTTAAAATTTGAATAATAATAATAGAAAGAACTCCCGATGCTAAGCTTTACAGTTTGAACCCCAATGTGATTTTGAAAGAAACTTAATATAAAAAATCAGGACAGGAAAAAAAATGCTTCCGGATATTTAGAAAATAATCCTGGTAAGTTAAGACAAAATATTATAACAGGCTAGAGGATGATTTGGAGATGAACAATGCTGGATACTTTTATACAATTTTTCAAACCAGATATTTTCACTGATTTGTTTCCTAAGGATGCATCATTCAGTCCCATTGTTTAGCTGGCAATTCCTAACCTGCCTCTGGAAACATAGACAAAAGCAGCTGCACATTCAGAAATTCATCTTAGTCATGGAGGATGTATGATATAATATATGTCACCTCATGGTAAAATACCTTCTTTGTTTCGTCTCATACAACCTAAAGCACCGCTGCACAAAAATCTGCTATCCTAGGAATGTTTATCCCGAGGTATGAATGTATTCATAATTTGAATAATGTATTTGGTGACAATTTCCTGGTCACAGCAACTCATTACTTGCAAACAGCAAATATTCACAAGTTGCCACAGCGCAATATGGCACAGTTTCTGTGATGTGCAGGCCTCCAAGCTTTCCTCTCCGCCTCTCACATACAGCACTTATAGTCATGTAGCTACAACACTCACATTTATATGACTGTTAGTACAGAACTCTGTTTGTCTTACCAGGTGAAGAAGTTTTTAAGCCTCAGGCTATTTTTAATCTTCTGGATGTTTTTAAGTCTTGAGAAAGGATGCTTTGTTAATTTCCCATTTTAGTCAGCAGGAGAGTAGGCAGACGGTATAACAAGCACACAGTCGATAGCACATATGATGACTTGTAAACTTGACTGTAAATTCTACTACAAATTATTAACAAGCAGCTGCAATGTTCTTAGTGAGGAAAAAAAACCTGCTTACATAATAGTTCATCAAGAGAGACGCTGAGTATTCGCACAGATGTATTTTTAGCTGGTTCCTATGGAAACATGACTTATGCTATCACACTCTATATATGTTCCTCAATAACTTTTGAACCCATTGGTTAATTTCAGCTACCTCTGACAGAATGGTGGAGAGCTCGGGATAAGTCCTCCAGTTAGTGCAAGGCGACTGGGTATCCAAATAGCTGTCTTCACTAGAGAAAGGCTGCTGGATGAGCTCAGCCTGTATTAGCCACCAGAGAGTCTACTGGCTGAGGCATGGAATAAGGTGAGGCAAGAAGATGGCATATACCCTAGTAGTGGGGAAGATGTCGTTTGGAGCTCATAAGTTACCATGAAACACCAATCCATGGGAAACAAAGCTTCATTGGTCCAGAAGCTTATAGGAGTTCTTGATTGAAAAGTACAAGACACTCCCCTGCCCCAGAGTTAGTTTAAGTCTTGAACAGCAAAGATGACTGTAACACTGTGCTTTTAGTTAATGCATAAAATAAAGAAAACTTAAAAGACCATTCTTGCCTTTGACATATTAAACTGCAGAGCATGCCTGACCCTTGAATCTGCAAATGCAAATGAAAAGGCTTTACTTTAAAGTATGCAAGAATGTCCTGTTTAAGCAGGATGTGACAGACCCAGCGCTCACATCTCCTAAAGGGCATGTCCTTAAGTCCCTTAAAATCTATCCATGGCCTGGATGGTCTGTAAGCCTCCCTCACTGAGCCCATCAACTTCAGTTGGTCTTTCCCTGTGCAGCCTTTATCTTTCCCATCTCAGGAGGGTAAGCAGCCTGGGAAGCAGTTCAAGCAGTCACTTAGGAGAACGTGCAGGTTGGACAAAGTTTCCGTCTTTTTTTAATGTAGAAATAAGGGACAGCAGTGGCCCAAGGCAGTCCCTCACAGTAATACCTTTCCATCTCCTGACCAGACACCAGAGCCAGAAACGTGGCAAATTCAGGGAAAAAAACCAAAAAAAAAACCAAAAAAAACACCCAAAAAACAAAACAAAACAAAAAAACAAAACAAAACAAAAAAAACCAAAAAAAGATCCATCTTCAAACGAATCACTCCAAGCAAGTTCCACTGGGCAATCCATAGAGAGCAAAATTCCACTTATTCCTCTCTCCTACCCTGATTTTCCCAGCAGATTAGTACAGAAGAAATGTGATGACAACAGATTCTTCCTTCTGCCTGCTCACTCTTCCACAGCTTCAAAGTGAATCCCAGCCACAGCTCTGGAAGGTGGTACCCTGTTCTCCTCTGTGTGAGGATGGTCAAACTCCTGCGGGGCTGGAGCAGCCCCCCAGGTGCAGCTCCCATGTGCCATCTCAGTTCCATACCTCCTCCTCCAAGGTGGCCAATATTCAAATGTAACAGGTCTTTAATCACTTTCAAAACAAAAAGTCAGTCCCAGGACCCTGATTCCTCAGCAACATTCATGCACCAAATGAAACTGTTCCTCACACAGGGCCAATTTTACCTTTTTGCCCTGCTCATCCTCACTATGGCCATGTCTATAAGCCACCACTCTGCCTTCTGTCCCACAGAAGGACACATCATTAGCAGTAGGCTGGTGGTCAAAGATCCTATAGGTTGCACTGCATATCACATCTCACAGCAACCGTGCAGGGAATAATTACACCTAACTTAAGTCTTCTCGATCAGTCTCCAGACTCGCCTCTTTTCTCCACGGACCATGCAGAATACAACCAGGTGGCTCTGAATGGCGAGTAGATGAAGTGCCTGCTGCAGCCTGGGGAAGGCTGTTAACACTACCTACCTCAGTTACCGTTCTCTGCTACTCACAACCCCTTTTAACCCTGCAAGGTTCTGAAACAACCCACAGGTAGCAGCAGCAACTCACCTCAAACTAGAAAGCCCTGGAAGTTTCAGCAAACTGCAAGTGACTTTCACTTTCAGTACCTTTTATAATATATGTGTTATTATTCCAGTGATGCTCAGCAAAATCAAGTGCTTTTTTTTTTTTAATATTGTCACACTAATAAGAGAGATATTAAGATTCAACGCACAAGGATAGGAGCACTAATAATGAGGGAATATTCTCCAGCACTGCATTTAATTTAAAAGTGCCGAGATTAGTATGTAAGCTCTTCTGGACACTCTAGGAGTTGCTATCTTGCTCCGTGGGTGTGTACACACGTCTGCCTGCTTCTGCGTGGCTCTCACACCTGCAGCTGATAATCATATGCAGTTTCAAATGAGTTGAGAAAATGAAAATTACCTTCAAAAGGAAGGAAAATGCATTTGACATACCTCTCGTTGCAGCACTTGCGAGACTCGCTGTAATTACCACTGTGAGCTCACAGGCAGATGGCAAACACGGCAGCACCTTGAATTCAGTCAGCAGGACACTGCAGAAATGTTCTCACTAACATTTTGTTCAAGATGTTTCAACACACAAATCTAAAAACTGGCAACCAAGACAGAACTACCGTGATTATTGGTGAGCCTTAAATAATGAGAACGTTGCATCTCCACCAGCCTTCCATGTTTCTCTGAACCCACAGAGTGCTGCCTGTGCTGTACCCTACCCAGCTGTACGTGCTCAGCCCCAATTAATGCTGTTACAGACACTGAGACAGAAGGGTCAGTGTTAATAGATGAGATTGAAAAGGGACAGATTCTGCTCCTAAGGAAAAAAAATAATCTTGCTCATATCAGGGGAATAATTTTGAGGCTCAAAAACTTGGGCAACAGTAGCATGCAAGCAACCTGGAAGTTGCCAGCCAAAAAAAAAAAAAAAAGAACCACAGGCTAAATATCCAGCTGTCTTAAGGCAGAGGGGTTATCTCTGCTCATTTTTTTTAATCCCTCTGTCTGTTTGGTTGGGGTATTTGGGAATATTTCTTTGCACAAGAAATTTCCTCCTGTGGAATAATTTGAGAGGTTGTAAAGGAAAGGGTTCTTACACATCTGAACAGCATTACAAAACTAATGCTAGAGTCCTACTGCAATGACACAAGCAAACAAAAGAGGGTTAGCTATATTTTTGTTCTCCCATTGCAAAAGAACTGTCATTTAAGCTGGTGGGTTTTGGTTTTTTTTCTTTAATTTTGTTTGCTACATGGGATGTGTTTTTACAGATCTGGAGTCCCTCTCTATACAGTTACAGGTCTGGAAAAGCAAATGGTGGCTTCTCAGCTGCCGTTGCAGAGCAGCCAGCTCCCACGCTGCTAATTTAAACTGCTATAGGAATGAGCATTTTACAATATTTCCACAGCCAAGTCCTTTTACTGCGTGTAAGGATGAAGTGATTGGAGCAGCTGTCCCTAAGCACAATGAATTCTCCTTCCGCACATCACTTCAGTCCATGTTGTTTGCACCCCAAATTGTTTGCATAACTTAAAGAAATGGCTGAAGAGTTTATATTGCAAAGGTAGAACAAATCCTGCTGTGTGCTAGCTGGTTATGCTTGCACACCCTTAGGGCTATTTTAACCCACAAAAGGAAATATTTTAGCAATCTAATACACAAAGTTAAGTTTAAGATTAATAAAACAGACAGCACTTTCTAAAGAAAGCACGTTTCTCTGATGCCCTTCACTCTTTCTCTCTGATGCCCTTTCTCTGATGCTGCTGTGAGAGCGGAATCAGGGTCAGTATCCCTACCAGTATGATTTAAGGGTAAAGGCAGAATATCTATTTTTTGCAACACAGAGCGTCTAACCACAGCAAAAGAAAGCAGATGCAGTACATGGCATATAAAGTGCAGATAAAAGTTCAGCTTTTATTCTTGGACTGAGATGCTCAGAAAATTAGAAATACTGCTTCTTGTATATTTAGCAAATAAGAGCAAACATGGAGCTTTTGATGCTGCGAAGGAGCCAACTCTACTCTTGCATGGTCTCACTACCTTGACTTTCTGTCTGCCAATTCCTCTTTGACAAGGCACGACACATGACTGATTATAAAGTGCCTTATCACTAGTGTCAGTATAGTTTTTTTATTAATCTTGGCAATATATTTTACATGAAAATGCATCTTTTTTTTCTAATATTCTATAAGTAATAAACATCTGCTTTAATGCCACCAAGATCTCGTGGCGATTGCCATTTACATTTTATTGCAGATAAATGAGATGAAGTCCATGCTATCCCCTATCTCATTAATTTATCTTAGGGTAACACTAAGGTATTTTATGTTTTCTTCAGGATCATGAAAGTGTGATAAATACTATAGATATTTTTTAAAAGTATTTTATTAACATTTATTTAGCATCTTGGAAAATACAATTGGGGCTTGGCCTCAAAGAGTGTGCAATGACTCCTGTGGCAATCACTTCTGTCCCATAGAAGCAGGTTTGAATCCCCTCCAATGGAATAAGAAAAAAAAGCCCGTCACTCCCACTTGCCCAGTGAGACACCTTGGCTATCTTGGCATCATCACCTGCTTTTGAGGGAAAGCAATGGGGTGGTGTTTTGTATGGCCCTGTGGGTATGGATACAGCTACACAGATACCAGGATTGAGAACACTGGTGTGTTGATGTGGGTGTTAAACTCTGCTAGGAGTAAGCAGCTGTTTCTAGGTTTGGTCAGTCTGAGCTATACTGAGGTGCTGAAAGGAACAAAGGCAAAAAAGCAACAAAACATTGAGGATGTATTTGCTGAATATGTATTTTCATAATCTAGATAGTTCTAGATAACAAGTTAGATCATCCTATTTCTGATATAAACAACAGCAAATTAGTATATGAGGCATACAGAGGCTATGCCTCAGCCAGAGGTCACAAAAACAACACAGGAAAAGTAATTCTGGGGCGGGATGAAGCATCAGCATTTTAACAGCTTTGCATAATATTGTGACAAGAACTACAGCAAAAGAAGTGCACAGATCAAGAATCCAGAGGGGTACACACAGTGTCCAGATCAGAGCAAGGGTGTTTAGCAGGCACAAAAGCTGCTGATCAAAGCAGACATCCTCCCCATCACCAAGCAGTGCAGTTCTTTTGCTAAAAGCTCTTTAACACAAGATAACAGAAAGAACACACTTTGAAAGGTAGCAAACTTTGAAGACAACAGACACACAAAAAAAGTATCAAGCATTGGAGCAATTCATACTAAGAAAGAAATTTTACTTCCTGCTCATCTTTTTATGCCGTCAAACAGGCAACCCATAGAGGATGAGGGAAAGGTGATAGGTAAGGATTAAAAACAGACCATAAGGCAGGAATAAACTTCAACATTTTTACATAATATAGATCTGTATCTACTGTAAATCAGTCCCAACTGTTGACACACTTCTCACCAGTCTTATTTTAGAGTACATCACTATTGGCAATAGACTTTTCTCCTCACTTGAGCTGGTGCGAGGGAAGCCCAGAATCAGAACATTTCCACTCCCAATACTGTAAACACCTTCACACATATCCAGATAATGCTTCTTCCCATTTTGAGTTAATGTAACATTCTTTCAGTACCCACTAGATTTTGACAATGAAGGTCTTAGTATTACCAATTTTGAAACATTGTTAATGACAAAAATTACATCTATAGCACTTTATATTTTCAGAGTGCTTTCAGTTAATTAGTTAATAAATTATTTCATCCTTAACAATATAAGTAGGTAGCTATTTAGATAAACATTTTCAAGTGGATAATCCAAGGCAGGCAGAGGCTAAGGACCTTGCCTAAGATATCACAGCAGAGGAAGTAACAGAGTCAAGATTAAAGCAAAATTAAGTGCTGATTATTAAAAGATTTAAGTATACCAACAAATGAAGCGGAGGCTATTCTTTTTAGGGGAGCTAAACTGCCACATGTTAGGGGAAAAACATAACACAAAGATACCTTCAAACCCAATTTACAACAGTGAATTAAGGTCATGCTGAATTTGACTTCAATGATGTAGGCAGAAATCTTCACTGAATACTGCGACAAGCCAACAAAGAAATACTGAAAAGTCAAATCAGGATTGATTCATTCCACAACCTCTGAAAACATGATTTAAAACATCCACAGTCAAACATACTCCTTTTTGAGACAGAGACACAAGATAATTTGCTTTAGCCTATTTAGAAGCTGTAAGAAAACAAAAGAAGCTTTGCAAGTCTCTATGTTGAAATAAAACTTGCAGAAATACATGCAAATCAATAAATTTCTCAGAAAATTATTTTAATCTGCAGGCCAAAGTTATTTCAGGTAGCAGATAGTTACACTGTTATAAAATACAATGTTTCCTCTCATGAAAATAATCCCATGATACGTGAAAAGACACAGAAAAGTATTGCTCTATCAGTCCAGCAACAGGCTCTTAAAGATTTCCACTTGGAAAGGGATTAAGATACCTCTTCTGCTCCATTGATTTCCAGTAAGAAGTGGAGCAATGCCTTATTCAATTGTATGGAAAAGGGGGGGAAAAGCCCTCATTTTTAATTAAAAATAAAATTGCAGAATCCTTAGCCACAGTAGGAAACTGCATGATCAGAAACTGCAGAGTGCTGCCTTCCAGGGAACTATCAGATGTTCGTCATCCCCGCTTACCAGAGACTGATTCTGCCGTTGCACAGGTTTTCTAATGTCAACTCATTATCAGATTGTATATATATATATATATTTTTTTTTTTTTTAATCAGGTTAGGAAGTGTTTTGTGGACTTACACAAGTACCTGTTTGAGTTCATCCAGAACTAATAAGAATTACTGCAGACGAGCAATGCTGGGCTCTGGCAATGTAAATTGGGGAAGTTTGTGTCACATATTTTCACTCTGTGTGACTCCAGCAGACACCATAACTCCTGAGTTTGAATGCTTTGCATAAAGAAGCAATTAAAAGTAAAGGTGTCATCTATTTCACCTTGCATTCCTTATGAAAGTAATATTTTTATTTTCAGGCTAGGTTCAGTAGTTGTATGAAATATTTTCGAGGTCCAATAAGCAGGCAATTTATAGACACAGAAGTAAAAAACGGAAAATAAAATAATATGGGGAAAGTACGAAAAAACTGAGGTTGCTTTGGATATATGTTTTCACAAGTGACAGAATTTTAACACTTCTGGAAGAGTGTAACTAACAGAATAGATGACGACCTTACCTACTGCTTGTAGCAACAGGATGAGTAGCTAAAGGGGTCAGGTTCCTATTCTGAGTTACCCACCTAATGATAAACCTCAGTAAAACCAGTTTATGTTAACCTGCCTGAGTTGTTAAACCATAATACAAACTTAAGATGAGGAACTAAATTTGAAACAAATTCTCTGCAGGAAAGTTGGTTCAAAGATTTTCAAAAAGAACATTATGTTTGAACAAATCGCTTCCATTTTGGTACCATAAATCAAAAGAACTTGAGAGGCATTTCACTGCCTTTCTACATTTGGATACTCGGTTTTGAAAATTATTATTGTAAGCAGATGAGAAACACAGTTAAGAAGATAAATCAGTACATTCTTTCATATAATTTAAACTATAGAAGTGAAATTGCAATGAAGTTAATGGCTTCTAAAGTAGGTGCTACAAGAAGACATTCCCACTCCTTGCATGGTTTTCATAGGAAAAAGAAAAAGAAAGAAAAAATAAAGTTCAGTAATAAAAGAAATGGGAGTTTTACCTGTGCAGTGATAAAACTGGATTCAGCATCTCATCTCACTACATCTTATTTACGAATTCTCTCCAGACAGTTTCTATGGTGAGACATGATGGAGGGTTGGGTACTGTGCTTACCATATTTCCTATTGCCATGTAAGGTAAAAGGTCACTGATGCATGGGAATTTTAGATTCTAGTTAGATATTCACCTAACAAGATGAGTCATTCTTGTTACTATGCAAATGTCATCCTTCACCTGAAGGCAAATTCCTGCCTCTTAATATTTAAATCCCATCTAGTTTTCATTGATTTCTAAACACCATCACACTTCTAAAACTTTCTTAAAAATACACTGAGGGACAAAAAGTCTTACTCTCTCTTTTCCTCCCCTTGTCTAATGATGGGATTTTTACTTATTTTACCAAAGCAAAATGTTGTTCTTGATTCAGGCAGTAAGGAAATCTCAGCTTAGCTGTTAGAGAAAATAGAAAGTCAATTAAAATATAAAGTCAATTAAACCCATTTCCCTCCTTGGGCAAAGATGGTGACACTGAAGACAGAACTGAAGACAGCCACCACCATACCTAACTTTTAGAGGCCACATCCCTAGTGATAGGTCTTTCTGGTACATGGTGCAATTGGTGCACAATAGCAAAGTCTAACGCACATTAAACTAGCACACCAAGGGGACCACCTAAAACTGGCACTTCTTTGTCCTTAGCTAACCAATGCAGGCACAGAAAGCACAGGGTGCTTCTTAAATCTGCATTTTCCTCTAACAGCTTCTTTACAGCTACAAGAAATGCCTTTGTCTGCTTGGGAGTCACAGCTGAAAACCTCCTCTTTAAGGCTGGTGCCCATTCTTTCTTGAGGAAATGAGATAAACAGCTCTTACTGCATTGTTTTGTTGGGGTTTTTTTGTACCATTGTCAAGTACTACAACTTCTATGACAAACTTATTGGAAAAGTACCAACCTGGGAAGTTGGTTCAGTCCCTTGCCTGGGCAGTTTACATTTGAGTTGGCACAAGGGAAAACAAAGAATGAGCAGAAGTAATCCAGATACCTAGATTTGTCCCCAGAAGCTTTGTTCTTCTTCTAACACTGTTATAAACAAACAATAACACCACCATAGAACCACTCCAGCATAAGCACATCTGAGTAAGACCATCAGACCCACTGAATCTTTCACTGCAGTCACTGAGTGTTGAAATGAGACAATATTGCTACAGGCAAGGATACAGCTATCAGCTGCAAAATTAACTTTAACGTGCTCAATTTTCATGAAACATTCTCTTCCCAAGCAATGGAAGAAAATGGAACAAAGACCCATTTCCTCAAAATCCGCTAAGTTATTGCTTATATCAAGCTTGAATCATGGTGTAAATCTGCTATCACAGCTGCACATCTAGTTCATTCGCCTTTGTTCAAAGACACTGGTCCAGTTTCTAAAGCAAAGCCTAAGTTTGCAGTGGAGATGTAGTGTTTAAATCTGATTTCCAGTGTGGAAACACAGTGAAGGTCCAAAGGCTTTTGGCCCAAGGAGCCTTTCACTCAATACTGGATACATCAAATGGGAACCCACCCTGCAGACATAACCTTTGGAAAGCTTTTAGCTGTTTGGAGAATACTGAAACCAGGCAATGAAAAAGAAAGTCTGGGCCACTTACATGCATGCCTTGTTCTCTATGGATTCACCCAGGTGCTTGGAGCAGAACAGGAAAGACCAGGATGATGCACTTTACTAGTTTGGTGATAACTCTCTGTCTACTCATCCCCTCTCTGCCCTGGAGGATAATAGAGCAATCAATCATCCATCATGGGAGTGTGGCAAAGCTAAGTCTAAGCTGTAACTGCGTTTTCAAGGCCATATCACCTGTCTCAGCAACCCTGGGCCACAATCTGATAATTACAAACAGGTTGAAGAGAGGTTTGCAACCCCTTAATGAAAATATCCCTGGGGAACTGAAGACCCAGGCCAACAGACTGAAAGGAAAAAGCCAGGAACCCTGCTCCCTTCACCACAGAGCCACTGACAAGGAGAAAGGAGTTCAGACATTTTTAGCCCAGCCATCAGCACCAAGAGCAACCACACTCCTGCTTCCCTAGGGGCCAGCCCTTGGAGCACAGTTATTAGCCTTTATTTTTATGTTTCAGCCGCATCTAGCTCTGTCTAAGTTCAATTTATAAGCCTGTTTTCCCTGTAGCACCTGTAGAATTTCTGAAGTGCCTTTACATATGATTATCAGCTTTTACCTCGGGCAAGAGAAGCAAATGAAAAGTGCAAGTCATTGCAATGACTCAGAGATACAAGAAAGTAGAATTTGAGCCTTAGCTTAATCACATGAAAGAGCCAAGAAGGACTAAGCAAACTAACATTATAAACTCTAGGAAAGGTGAGTCTTTCCTCCCAAAATGATTAATAAACAGTAGACTATGGTAAAGAAGAATATTTACTTTGTCATTCTACAAATATTGCTTTATTTATTAAAGAAAATTAGTGGCAAAATTAGCTGTGATGCACAGATAACTCTACCAAAAATAATCGTTCTCAACAATTAGAATCAATGTCTCACCTGGATGTGAGAAAACGATATTTGTTTTCCTATTGCTTCTGACTAAATGCCTTGGCAAAAAGCAGAAAATAAGGAAGGCTTCTTGGGTTTAATTTTCTTCAGATAATTTAGCATTTAGTGGTCATATTTGCTTTGATTAAAGACCAGGAAAAGTGTCACATCAGCCAAGCAGGAACATTTAGCCGCCCTATTTTTTATCAGGTGCTATGCTGCTTCTGCTTCAGAGATATTAGAGCTGCAGGGCAGCTGGAAAAAGGAACAAAACAGTGGACAAAAACAGCTGGGTGTGAATTGGATGCTAGAATAACCCAGAGATACAAATACATAGGGGAAAAATCATGTCAGGTTTAAAAAGAGACAAAATAACAAAGAGGGCTCAAAAAGTCTGGAAAGGAATAGCTTATTCTTCAGTATACAAATCAGAACAATTCACCAAGCTATCCTGACATAGTATTATGATACTTTTGCCTCAGGTGCAGGGAAGAGGAGTATATTCAAAATGTGCCAAATAATTCACAGATATTAAGTTAATCCATCTGGAAATGGGACATAGATCTCTGGGCCTTCTCTCAATATCAGATTTGGAGAGAGTATTTCATATTTTGATAAGCTGTTTAAAAGCAAACATCTTACAGCTGACCCCACATGCTTCATCTGTTTGAACAAAGTGGTTATTAAAGCTCCACATTCTAAATACGCTTTTGTTTTCCAAGGGCAAACACAGATGGTGGCAAAGCAGCATAGTGCAAGAGATACCCAGGCAAACTGAGGATGGAAGGCAGTGCGCAGATGGCACAGGGCTGTCCCACACAGAGCTATAGCTTGAGTCCAGCCAGAAGTAAGACTTGCACATCAGTACATTCATGAATACAAGTTCAAGCACTGCATTTGCTAGTGAGCCCTGTATCATGTTGACACACTCAAGGCTGCAAGGCACTTGGCAATTTTTCTAAGAGTAGTCCAATAAAGACTCAACAGTTGCAAGTTGCAGCGTGGAAAATCCTGGTGAGATACAAGGAAAAATTTCTTCAGTGGACCAGCACTGAAACTGGGGCCCAGAAAGGCTGTGCAACATCCACACTTGGAAGATTTTAAAATTTGATTAAACAAGAATCCAAGTAACCTGATTCAGCTTTGAGGTTGGCCCTCCTTTGAGCAGGGGGAGGACCAGAGGACCTAGAGGTCCCTTCCAACCTAAATTATTCAATAATACTAAATGATGTTTATGTACTGATAATATCCTCACAGCACTAGCAAAAGATAGGCAAAAGGGATTTGCAAAATCTATCAGCCTCTAAATATCAAATCTACTCTTGAAGGCCAAACCACCACATAAAAGGAAGCCTTCTCCATCAATGGCAGTATCACACGTATTCCACTCACTCCATTTTCCCTGAGCACTTCACTCCATGTCCTCTGACTCATCCGTAGCATGCTCCCTATGACAGCACCCCCATAGATCCGAAACAAGGAAATCCCTTCCCCTTTACACTTTCTCCACTCTTTCTTCCAATACCTCCAAGAACTTTACAAACCTTCCCCCTCTACTGAATTTCCACGTTTCTACTGCATTCACCTTAGCTCCAAGCACCTGACAAGAAGTGTAGAAGCATCTAGCAATTATGGCAGGTGTTAAAATACTGCACATCATTTTCGTCTGGTATAACAGGCTACCATAAGGCATTATGCAACCGACCCAATTTCAGACATTTAAAATAACAGAGTTTAACAAAACTTGTCTATTGTAATCCACTGAGGACTGATCCTGTCCCCACTAAGAATCAATAACCATATTACTGAAGGCAGAAACAAACCCTATACGTCAGCACCACGCATCCATATTCTAAATAAGTTGTACAAGGAAACATATTAGTTTCTAATCTTGGTTCTTTGGCTCCTAAATAAGCCTCATCACCATAGCAACAGATGGCTTCACAATCTTTAATGCCTTTATTTTCACAAGTCCTCTAAGAAATAGAGGAGGACAGCTGTCCCAATTTTACAACTGAGAACTGTGATGCAGACAGGCAAAGAGATCTGCCCCAAATCCTACGTGAAATCTTTGGAGAGCAGGATATCAGGACACCAGGTCTCTCAAGCATCCTACCAGTGCTCCAACCTCCTACCCCATCTTTGCTTCCAAAAGTACCTCCCATGTCTATAGCTAAGTGCATATGGCCTCTGAAAAGCAGGTTTTTCACACAGGCCTCCTGAAAGCCTTGACTATCACTTCATAGATTGAGCTGCCTTTTTTTTTTTTTTTTTTTAAAGCTTTATCTGCACAGGAGTTGAAATACAGCAGAAGTCCAAAGGGAACTGGAAAATGGATTTGGCCAATTCAGTAAGCCAGAAAGCAATGATAACACTGTGTAAATCCCACAAGACTGTTAACATTTTAAAAGGTTGCAAAGGGACTTGATTCTGTGCTTCGTTTCCATAGCATTTGGCAAGAATCTGACTTCCACACTGTACATAGCATGCACTCTAGGGAACATAAACATTACGGTAGTTAGCAAAACTAATACCTGTCCAGTTGTTCTTCCTTGTGAAGTTGCTACCAAAAAAGGATGAAGTTCATAACCTGGAAAGAGCAAAAGTGCACCCCACACCTATGCTTTCATATGCATTTTGCTGCACATCCATCTGAGGGGGATGAACACAGAGGACCTCCCTGCCTGCTTCCCCTTGGCTGCATCAGAGGACAGTAGGTTACCCCAGGCAGGCATGAGCTACACACAAAGCCATGTCTACCCTTTCTGTATGATCTAAATCTGTATTGTTTTATAGGTCTCTTCCTTTCCAGGCATAAAATTCCAATTTCCAAATGTGTGATATTCTGATCTGAGCCTCTGTGTCAGGCTGTTTCAGACAAATTTGTTACCAGGTTAGGACTGGTATCCAAATCCATTTTACATTGCTCTGCCATCCCTCAAAGTTCAGGTATTACCTTGATCCTCCTTTATTTATGAAGTTTTATAGGTAAAACAGCTTTAGTTCATGAGATTTCTATATTTATTTTATGAGCAAAAAAAAATGCAAGACAAGATTCATTTATCAATATGATCTTTTTAGTTTACAATTAGCATCAGAGTTGTATATAAAACATCTCAACCTTAAAATGTCTCCACTTATCACAGCAGTCTACACTGTTTGTATTTATGAGGCAATTTGCACAAATGCCTTTAGATTGATGCAATGATCACTTCTATTTCATTTTTCTGCTTCTGGTATGTTGTGTTCCCTTTCCCTGTATACCGGCTTTTTTCAGAAAACTGTACCATTCATTTCTCAGGAAGAACTGCTTTAAGAGAGGCAGATAGAAGCACCTACAAAGTGAAATATGGAAACTGTCTCTACATGGCATAAGTGTCTCCCTGGGTACCAGCAAATATTATACTTTTTAAAGGCATGTTTTACTTTGGAAATAGAAGCAATTACTTTTAATTGTGGTTCTCAGCATGCAAAACTTACAAAAAGCTTGTTTTTCTCCTCCTCAAAGTCAGACCTGTATATTAAAACCAGAAACACTCCAATACACACTAAAAACCAGGGCATAGTTGTCCTGGGAATATATAGCAGTGCTGCTAAGCACGACTGCGTAAAGAAGATATGTTAAATATGAAGTAGCCTTAGGTTTATCTTGGCTGTCTTAACTCTGATTAGATTAGAATTGCAGAACCAAACACAAATACAATCCCGTTTCACTACAATAAACCTTGACACTTCTTTAAACTGCCAAAACATGCCAGTACTTCACTGTATCAGCTGGTTTTGAACATCAGCACTTTATTCCTTAATTATGCAGAAAAGGTTAAAGTCCAGGACATACGCTTTAATCTAAAGATGAATGACAGAGCTAGACCACCAGAGAGATCTGATATGCAGAGCACTCAACTCAGGCTGTGTGATCAACCTCTTGAATCCAACACACCTTGGTGGACCCTATAAGCCATGTTCAGGCTGGCAGCCACCAAAACAAAGTGTCCAGACAGCACTGAGTTGATCATATCTCTTTCTTTCTGAGGCTGTCCAGTTGTCTTGCTTTAGAAGGCAAAGACAACTTCTATGGGATACCTGAGGTAATCTCTGATAGTGGGGGCAGCATTGCTGGAGCCATCACCAATACATGTGATCCAACAGAAGGTAGGACACAGAGATTTCTCAAGAGTGTAAAGCAGGGGAAGGACTTCTGCCCAAACTAGGTGTTCAAATAAACAAAAAAAAAAAAGTCTGCCACAGTGAAAACAGACATGGGAAACCAAAGGACTTGAAGAGATTTGGTAACTGGAGACATACATTCAACAGACTTTGCCTGCAGTCGGAGAAAACTTGGGTTCCACATGCATCAGTCTGCATCTACAAAAGATGTCCCTAATGACACAATGAAGTCCATTTTCGTAACTATTGGCAAGGCTTAGCTCACACAGGAAGTAACGTACAGAGCACGGCATGGCTGGAAAGGCACACTTCCAACCTTTGTTCACCCCACACAGAAAAACAAACTTCCCTTGGACTACTACTTGCACTTCCTTGACATAGTGTTCCCAGCAGGTAGTGCAACTAAATTAACAATTGCTTTTATCAAATCCATTTTTCTTGTGTATTCTACCTGCACAGAGATATGTCCAAGACTGGGCTAGAATTTAATGGACATCAATTTAAGCACTGCCTAGTGAGAAACAACCACTGATCTCCATTATCCTTAAATTAAAGAAAAATTGGAAAATTATATCAAAATAAAGTGCTTATTTGAAAGACCTTGGAATCAGTTTCCTACCCATATTTAGCACTGTTTAATTAAGGAACAATACCATCAAAGCATGAGTTTTCACCTTCTGACATTTTGTTCAACAGAAAATTGAAAACCAGAATGTTTGCCTGCTCTGTTAAAACCTGATGTCAAACACATTAGAGATTTGCACACGTACAAAGCAACAGATAAAGAAAAACAAAAATAAAATAATACAATTTGAAGCCCTGGGAATTGCCCTACTTCATGAAAATAACACTGTGCATCTCAATGAAGAGAAACAATGATTGTAAATAGCAATACTGTCTCAAGAGGTTGCCCTCAATTATATGAGGCTACTGTTGCAGATAGATGTATTTTATGAAGCAATAGGCAACGGATTCACAAAAACACACAAGAGAAGATACAGGGCATGAAACTGCCCTCTTACCTGAAATGGATGGGATAAACAAAACTGGAGCAGGTTGAAACTGTGAACATGCCACATCCAAGACACATGGGTTTCTCATTTCCCAATAGACAAAAAGGTGTTGGGAGAGGAAGTCATACATGGTGGAAGGATCTCAAAAGCTGACGAGACACTGTGAGCAGAGGTACCTATTAGTTTAGTACACAGTTTTGATTAGTAGATGTCGATGAACAGCACATTGGCAGACTCCTTGATCCATCTCCTCAGCAGAGTTCTCCTCTATTAAACACGTCGCAAAAGATCCAATGTGTATGGCAATATGGCCACAGAGGACAGTTTGGGACAAAGAAGAAATTTACAGCTAATACCATGGAAAAGCCTGTGTAGGCAGAGGTTTAAATTTTGTACTCAGTAGTATAAATTCATAGAGTCTCTGTTGGATTCTGTGGCCTGAATTAAGGTTCATATTCATGAAAACTGGAGAAAACTTGGTCCAGTAATTTATCTTGTTCCTCACATCAAAAGGTAAACTTGGCAAATTCTGACCAAAGCAAAATGGAGGCTCTTTCAGTTAATATTCCCCTCACACTAGCACACATACGCACACAACGTGCCTCCTGCTCTCTCCATCATTAATATAGTCACACTTTGCATACTCTTAAGCAGGTGATGTGATAACAACTGAATGCTAGTAATACCTTGACTCTGGGTTACTGAGTGGGCTGAGCTGCAAAGCTAAGCCAGAATACACATCCCTGCTTCCAGCAGATGGACAGAACGGTTTCCAGTGTTTCTCTCCAGAAACTGGGGAGCCCTTGGCCAAGAAAAAAGACAGGAGATTTCTAAATGGGCTTTATTTGTTGCTCTGCCTAGGCTGTCAGAAAGTTCCTTCTCTCAGCTGCTTTCCTCATTAAGCCAGCAATAGATGACCTTGACAAATGCTCAGCCACCAAAGATTTTAAGAATTCTGCAAACATCTACAAAGATTACAAGCATATCAAAGATATACTGGGAAGGTACTACAGAGGAGAAACTTCATTACTGGTTTAGTGATTGGGATGAAGCAGGTAATAAAATATCCCTAATGATGTAGCCCGCTTTCTTGATATTCGTTAGGCACTGTCGTAACTGAATTTAGAGATGAGTTGAAAGATTCACGTAGCTGAGCACACTTACAGTAAAATTAATACATGCATTTCAGCCTTACTACAGCTGCTGCTTAGCAATCAGGGAGGTAAAAATCCCTGCTTCTGTGGCTCCAGAGTGACTCCATGTGCTGAACTGCCTTCAGTCCCAGCTAGTAGATCAGAATGTTTGCTGTTTGTCAATGAAATGGACAGAATTCAAAGACAAGCAAGACAAATTAGACGAACAGACTCAGCTATAAAGAAGAATTGAAAGAGCCAAGTGTCCATAACCTGTTCAAGCCGTGAGGAAAGGCAGATATCAATAGCCTGGAAATGCCCGAAAGATGACAATAGCAAACACAGAGAGGACATATTTAACATGCTTCAGGGGAATGGCTGGAATGAACAGTATGAAATTGTGGCTCCTGTGACAACTTTTGGGAACAGCCTGGTTTCACCAGTGTTGATTAGTTGTCAGTCATTGTCCTCTGGTTAATCAGAATGTTTCACGAGTAAGGACAAATTTTCAGAAGTGTTATGTGGAATTATTGCGTGAAGTTATTCCTCTCAGAAATTGCTGAGTTTGAAGAATAAGATCTTACTGAGCTTTCAGCAAGAAATCAGAGGATATCAGCAATATCAGAAGACATTTCCCTACATTTGTCAGAAATTACTATAAAGAAAAGTTCATGAAGCACAGCACTGTCAGCCACAATTACTCTCCAACATCAAAGACTGGAAGCAAGAAATTGCTGATGTAGGATCCAAGGGACTTCTAGATGTTTACTTCTCACAAAAGATCCAGCTGTTCTAGAAGTCAGGCTGATCAAATCTTGGAGACAGAAACAGGCAAAGACTTTTAAAAATCTGTACCAAATCCAATATTCGGAAATAAAGAATGAACAGATGCCAAGAACCCCATCTGCCCTTCTCAGGAAACGAGCCAAACATTGTTCTTTACTTTTCTGAATTCACACTTGGATGAGATTGCGTATTTTTTAAGGGTAAAGGTTTAATGCAAGTGCACTGAAAGCACAAGAGAAAGGTTTAAAGAATACTATTGCTCAGAAAGAACAGGACTATTTCACTTTCTCCTGTGGAAAAAAAAAAAAAAACATTATGAACTATTCAAGTAACTTCCAGAGCATTTAGCTTCAGCTAAGTAATCCATGAAATGTAAAATAATAGAAATAAAATAATAGAAACATAGTGGTTTTAAACCAGGGCTATGCCCTTTATCTCCATCCACTATCGACAGGGTTAGACAAGACCAAATAGTCCAGATCAAGCCCAGAAAAGACCCTCTAACTGCAATATGAAATAATTGTGGACTTCATCACTTGCTTCCCTTCTTTTAATCATTTACCAACTTCCAATTAAAAAAAAAAAACAAACAAAAAAAAAAAAACCAAGAATGTTCAAAGCACGAGAATGGATGACCATGACCATCTCCCCTCTCTTTCCAGAGAAACTGGTTGCTACAAACTGGTTGTTACCAGTGTAAGACATTTTCCATTAACTTATCTGAGTTAGCAAAACTGGCACCTGAATGGCAATATGTTTTCCTAAAGCCACAGATAATTTAGGCTGGATAA
The DNA here is from genome assembly GCA_009806455.1 of Tetrax tetrax. Lineage (NCBI taxonomy): Eukaryota > Metazoa > Chordata > Aves > Otidiformes > Otididae > Tetrax > Tetrax tetrax. The sequence goes on from WHYT01014682.1 coordinate 66,549, forward strand.
AACTGACATTAAGTGGAACCAGAATCTGCGTAACACTCATTCGATAAGAAACTTCAGTGGCAAAAGATTATTTAGGACAAAGGCTGCACCTATTTGTCTTTTCCAGATTTGTAGAAGACAGACCTGCCCCATAATCATCAACAGTTTGACATTAGGTCCTCATGTTGTTCTCCTTAGTTGGTTTTTTGGGTGTTTTTTTAAGATCTGCCCATTCACTTGTACTAATAATGAATAATTTACTAAAAAGAAAATCAAAGAATGTTTAATGTTGGAGTGTCAAATTATGTTTAACATTATCCTAGCACCATGGGTTACAACAGAGCATTTCCTCATCTCTGTCAGCGTAAGTTAGAGAAGAAACAGCAGCAACACAAGAAAACACTTTCAGACTCTTCTAAGTGGCTTACTTCATCTAACTGCTACAGTACTTCACTATAATAGGAATTATTATATGTGGATTCAACTCAATTAAGCATCACCTTGGTAGTACTTTCTCTTTTGTTATCCTAACATCATAGCATACGTTCATCAGAACGACTGAAGTTTACACAGGAAGTCAAGTCAATTTTCTAGCTTTATATTTAAGTAAGCCAAGTTTAAAGAAATCACTGTAAAGATTGAAACTAACTATTATTCATTCATACTTGTTACTTCAAATGTACATGCCTCAGCTGCTCACATACTGGCTACAAACACACATAGGCTGTATTGCACAACGTGACGTTTTCCTAAACCTTATCCACAAAATCATACATACTGTGTTGAATATTTGAAAAATGTTATTACATCTCTACCCTGCCACCTTTCCTCTATGCTAAGAGGCTGCTGTTAGTTCAGTTGTGTCTTTGCATCTCTGATCTTTTGCTCTCCCATGAACTCTCTACAGTGGGGCCACATCTTCCTTGAACTGCAGTACCCAAACTGGGCAAATGACTCTAGGTGAGTAGTTTGGTAGTATCTGAGCAACAAATTACTTCACATCTATGCAATCAGACAAGTATGGTCTCTACCCCCTCTTCTTGGTGACTGATAAAAACATTCAGTAATGCTGGGTCTAAGACAGCCTCGCTATTTTGACTATGAGTAACTTGCTGTGGCATTTCAGCAGTACTTTATGATGTTTTTCAGGCCAGCTTGGTTTTAAAACATCATATTAGTCAAGAAGTCTCAATTCTGTTCTTTCCTGCTAAAGGCTGAGTTCTTACCCTTTGTCACTTATTCTAAGTGTGTCTGACACTAATTTAGTGAAGGCTGATGGAGTATTAGTAATTTCTCAACATCATCTGTTGCTCAGACATCCTATTCCCTGGAGCAGAAGACCAACTCTTCCCTTGGCCATCCTCTTACTGTTTTGTGTTGCTGTTTCTGTGCCTTACAGCTTTGCTATTTTCCCTTCACATTCCTGACATAAACTGTTCCACCCTTAATGGCCAAGACTTTGTATGCTGTTTGAAGGTGGAAGACTGCTATGACCTGACAACACACACACCATGTTTACACCACAAGGAAGGACAGCCACACATTTTCTGCTCCTGCAAAAGCCCTCTTGCATCCAGCTACACAACAGAGACAGCGTTTTGTCTCAGTGTGAGCCTAACTGAAATATCCTCTTTTTTAATTCGGTTAGAACAGCATTATGCTACATTTCAACGCATTATATTAGATTTCAATGCATTTTCTACTTCATTTAAAGCAGTTTCTTGAAAACACACCATTGCTACTGGTCTCTCTTTTCCAAGATATTCTGCAGCAACTAGAAAAGCGGGCAGTTGTCATGAGGCTTTTTTCCTACATTCTCTTAAAACTTTGAGACATTTGACTATAAAACTCCCCGATCTTTCCAGTTATTATGTTGTGTTCTTACTATGCACATTCACTGTTTCATAGCTCTTCTGTTTTCAACATACACGTGGATTGTTTCCGATTATTCTACAGATTGCAGGTGATCTATCCCACTTACAGCAAAAGAAGCTGCCTACATATACATACGTACATGTTTATATATGCACACACACACACATATTCATATACTAATATATACACACAGAAATATGGGGTTTATGTACATGTATACAAAAACACACACATATATAGCACATGCATACCTATTCCATATTTTACCTCCAGACCTAGGTGTTTGCTTATGACAAATGCTGTATTGCTACCTGAGAGCTTGAACAGAATACTTTTCTGAAAATTCACTCACAAGATAATTATACAAGAAATTGTTATTTGCAATATAGGAGGAGGAAAGGAGTTGGTTTGAAAACATGGAGGAAAACAATCCAAGTTATGCATCCATGAAAATAATCAAGCAGGGATTTTTCAATGACAGCCAAAGAAGAGAAGACATGCATAACATAAGAAAAATAAAAAGTACAGAGGCTGATCTTTGACACAAACCACCACTGAAATTCACCCCTAAAGGCCAATTAAACTCCTTGTTCACTTTTAGATCAGAATTCCTGCAGAAAGCATGTTTCCTCTGGGCTTGGTGCTGACCCTCTGCACAGAGGGAAATTTCACCACACCGTTGGAGTCACACGCTGCCGTAGGAGCACTCAAAGGAGAACAGCCAGAGTAGGCATCCCATATGCATCAGTTGGACAGGTAGGAAAACAGCAACTTAATTTAATCTCTCTGCATACTAATGAAGAAAACAACCTTTCAAGCATTCACTGACAAAAAAAAAAAAACAACCCACACAGAAGAGCCCCTGTATACTTTGGACACTTGTCTACACTGCAGGGCAAGAGATCCAGGGCTGTTCTGTCTGGTCAGGAGCCAGGGCTGGATGCTCACTCTTCTCTCTATGCATATTCCTCACTGTCAGGGAAAACAGGGTCTTTTAGTTGGTCCCTCCCTGCTTCTCAAACAAATCAGAAAATTGTTTCTGTTTTGACAAAAACAAACTGACAAAATATTTTTGACAGCCCTATCCACATGTTCCCTCCAGCGTTGCATGATGGAAGACTTACCTCCTCCTTTACTGGACTTTGGATTAGGCTTGTATAAGTGGGGATAAAAGAGGAAACCATAATCATGTGAGATCTAAAATACTTGGCCTCTTGGTCTCTGCAAAGACAGGTCTCATCTATCAAAAGCAGCTGTTTATATTACCCAGAACAAACTTGGGTCAGTGAAAGTATTTGTAGGTTTGAATTCTTGCAGCAACAAAGAGATTGAAATACTTCAGTGGAGTGGCTATAAGACCTTCAACAACTTTGATTTCCCTGGCCTTTTCTTAGAGAGCTTCTGTGAGATGCAACTCTCTTGAATATAAACTAAGGAATAAAAACTGCAAGTTCATACAGGCACCCTCTGAATATTATCTGCAGATGGTGGAAAAGGAAAGGAGTAATCTTTATGTGTAAAAAACAATGTTATGGTTAATTAAACAGAAAAAAAAATTCCTTGCCATCCTCAATATGACTTTGACATTTAATTTTATTTTATTTAAATGTGAAATAGGCCTTCCCTACACGAGGCCCAGGATGGCCAATTATAAAGGGAAGACGAGTGTTTTAACATTTCATGTTCTCGTAATCAGAAAGTTTGATGATTCGTGGGAGCTTGACACTACTGCCAAACTTTCAGGCTAAGCAGAGCATTCAAGAGCCTCAGACTTACCTCAAATTGGACCATAAACCCATTCATGCATCATTTGTATGGAAAATTTCCTCACGTAAACTAAATTATGAGAACAACCCCCATCTGCTATCACAAGCTTGGTGCATTTAAAATGCAAAGCAAAGAGCACCATTAGAAGTCAAAGCTAGGAAGTCTGGTTTCCAGAAAGGTTTGACCTAAGACTTTCCACATTTCTGCGTTCTCTATGGATTTTCTAAATCTTTTCCCATCACAAAGCATGCATGGGGCCCTTGTCTTCTCTGACCAACCATCTGTTCTCATGAAACTAATTGGGAACTCATTATTTTTGAAACTTCTATCTTCATCAAATGACCTCAAAATTAACCAAGTCACAAATTAATCGGGAGGGACAGGAAAAAAAAAGACGTAGTAGCAGACAGTACAATCACATAACTTTCAGTTAGTTTTCAGTAGAATTTTAGGGCACTAAATGAAAAATTGCAAGCACTGATCTTATTTAACTAAACCACAGAAAACTGAGGAACTACAGCCTGAGCTAACATCTTATATTCAATTAATTGAGTTTGCTTAAGAAGCCTGAATCTCAGAAAAGTCTCCTGATTGCAATCTCATACTGCAAATAGTAAACAACTGAGCCCACACAGTTACATTCACTCCTCCCTTGCCTTTCAGATCAACTACAGCATATTATTTCCCATTCCCGCACAACCAATGGGGCTCAGCAGCTTTGTGCAGCATCAGTAGCAGCTCTAGCAGACAAAGGGAAAGTTTCGCGTCCCTGTTAGCAGTTTAGGACCAAGGTAAACCTTGGGTTTCATCTATTCTTAAAATAGCTGAGATCCACCCAGGAAAGCAGAGAAAGGGAAATCTCCTGGAGATGGCAGTAACTGCCTAGCCCCAAGCTGTTGGAGCTGTCACCAAGGTTAAGGAAACAGGAAAAGGACACCTGGTGCAAAAATTCCCACATGCACCGTGCCCCAAACCTGACTGCAACTGACTTTCAGAAAACAGTTTCAGCCTGAAAGGAAATTCACATTTCACCACAGCCTCAGCAAACTTTGTTCCTGAGGTAGGACCGTAGTTTCAACACAAGGCACATGACTCGACTCAACAATTTTCCCCTCTGGATTTTGCTGCTTCTTACTTTTTCTTTTACCACAGTAAGTTCAATGTGTCTGCTTTAAAGGGCAGTGTTTTGACAAGTTCGTGGGCTGCCCGGCTTATTAGTGGCCTCTAAGCTACATAGTGTGCACAGTGAGTTTAATTGTGAAAAAATGCTGGGGAAATTAAAATTTTCCAGAAAGCAGTAAATGTTAAAAATGAAAATGTGATTTTTAACTGTCGATTTAAAATGTGCATTAAACTGAAGAATTGTCTCAAGGATAATGGCTGTATTTTTTTAAAATCAATATATTTTTAGCCTTGTAGTAGTTAATAAATTAAACTAAACAGCAAGATTATTGCAACCACTAGCAACCTTTCCTAACAAGGAAAGGGGAGCTGCAAAAAATAAAATGCACAAATAAGGAAGATTAATGTTAGTGTAATGGAATATGCACTTTGAGCAGACAGATTCTGCTTGAAAGATGCTCTGAACTGTATGAACATCCACAAAACTCTCACCTCAGAAAAGTCAGCCAGGCCAACAGATCTTAAGGGGAGAACTGACCATAAGATAAGATGCGAAGAGGACCTGAGCAGCAAACCAGGATGAGAGATCCTGATGCACAGAACAGCAGCGTGAGTCACTCACAGAAGACAGAATAACTTCTGCAACTAACAGAGAGTTTTGTTGCATTTGGGATTTTGAGGTTTTTTTCAGGAAAAGTTACTTGGTAGTCTTTGTTTTCAGAGTTGAACACCTTGGCTTCCTTCCCTGAGCTCCCTAGGAAAAGAACCACTTACTACCAGAACGCCTTTACAGAGACAGTCACATACTTCCTGTAATGAGTTTGTAAGAAATAGCCCCATCCCATCACTGTCTGTAAACTAAAGGTACAAGGTGCCACTCA
>WHYT01014682.1:121499-146423 GCA_009806455.1 Tetrax tetrax
AGCACATAAATTTACAATAAAGATCCATTTCATATCTATCCATCCCCAATCCCAGAAGGAAACTTCTCCTTTCTTCAGTGAACACACTCCCATTTACGTTGCTTTAGTAATTCCCTCTTCATGGCTTTTGTCAAAACTGTCATCTTTTCTTCTGAGGAAAACTGTACCAGGATGTACCTGAGGTATGGCACCAGTGATTTAGGTGACCATGGAGTTTGCTGTCGAATAAGACCAGGCTGTTGATGCTCACATTAACCCTTGTACTGCAGCAGCACTCTGCTAGAGCTTCAAAGCAAACATCACAACAAAACATTTGGCGAGAGTTGAAGAGGGATCACCAAAAAACACAGACTTTTAATATATTCAGAGACAGGGAAGTTGTGCATTTGAAATGCTTTATTTCCTTATCAGCCTAATCTTTCTCCTGCCTTCCAGATCACTGCAAAGCATAGCTGCAGTTATTCCAGGGCTTCCGGAGTCTGGAGGACAGCTCTTGTTGAAAAGGATGGACATTGCTCACAAGCATCTTCACTCCCCCTTGAAAATTCTCAGCCAAATGGTATCTATGTGCCATACACCCTGAACTACCTAATCTATGCTAGTTTAGACAAAGAAAGAGGAAAGAAAAAATGACTAACTCAAATTTCAACACAATATTTGTAACTACTAGGGCCTACTGGTCCCACAGGTACTGAGCCTAAAAGAAACAACTAGCAGAAAAGCTAAGGGCACAAGTATCTCAGGGGATATAATTATTACAAGGTAGAAGACTAAAGTATCCTAAAAATGTAAAGTGAGAGACTGCTTTTTTTTTTTTTTTTATGTTGACATACCAGGTACTTCAAGAGAAGAGCTAAGAATTCTTGTGCGATTTAGGTCCATCATGTTAATTGTAATTGGTCCGTCAAAGATCGAAAAATGCCAAAGTGACAGGTTTTTAAATTACATCAACAGCAGGGCACTAAGTTCAGTTCTGCAAAGCTGAGAAAATAAGCTGTAACAAAAAGGAACCTGTTTACTCTATAAAATTGGTTCCAGTCCCTGGAGCTCCCACTTGAGCTTAGCACTGTGTGTGAGAGTGGGAGGCAATAGAACTGACTGAACAATATCTCCAGTTTATCCAGCATTTTCCCCATCACTTTTCTGAAAACATAGGGGTACCTTGCCTCCATTATTCAAACAATTTTACCAAAGAGGCGGCTTCTTTTAAAATGCACACAATTTCAAGTCCATTCAAACTCCTGCACTAGCTCTCTTCCATTCTATATTTTAGATCAAACTTAATTAATCCAGAGTTACAGCAGTACAGTAAAGGCAAAAAAACATTATAGGACTATTGAAAGAATCCCTCAAACAAGAATCATAAAGCTAAAGAAATTTCAATTTAAGTTTAAATTGAAAAGAAAATCCAAGTAGAATGTGATGCATGGAAATGCATTATTAAGTCACACAATACAATTTTTTCCTCTTTGAAAGCTAACGATACTGTTCAGAGCGCTGTATGAGATTATTTATGGTCCCACTAATTTTCAAAAACACCTGAGACCTGAGGGGGTTGTTTGTTGAGGATGATTTTAGGTGATACAAGGAATGCTTTGTTTTCTTTTTTTTTTATTCCTTACACTATTTGTTGAAGCTAAAGCTTCAGAAATTTCCTAGCTGTATATTTCCTGGCTTTTCACTATTTAGGTCTGTCTTACACTTGACTGCTTCTGGACTTTCTACATTTTGAGTGCTTGGTTCTGGATGTTAGTCTCCTAAGCTTGGTTATCGGCATTCAGTGCCAACATTAGCTGCTGGTTTAATCTTTTTTGAATTTTTTTTTTTTTATAACTGCATGCCAAATGGAGAGCAACAGCCCCAGCAGAGCTCAAATCAACACACCCAAGCCCAGCAGATGCTTCATCCCCTTGCCATAGCAATGACTCGTAAAGCGTAGGGTTTTTTGTCTGTAAGGGCAACTAGGAGTGCAGTACAGCATCAAGCTGATGTTAATAAAGAAACAAATGAGTTTGGATCCCTTGCTTGCATTACACCTATTTTGCCAGCATAACCCACCACGCAGTTGAGAGCCTGCGGAGAGCACACAGAATTGCTGGGATCACTTAAGGCAAATCAATCAGCTGCCATGGGGCACTGACTTCCCATAGCGACCCCATTCTCATTCATTTTAGCTCATGAGCCAATCCATTGACTTATTCCTGTGCTCCCTGGAAACTCAATTTTGCTCTCAGTCAACATTTTGATGAGGATCTGTTGCCCCGTTCACATGCAACAAGTGCTAGTTCAAAACTCAGTCCTAACAGCAGAGTCAAGACTTGCTGCTGCCTCTCTTCACCACAGAGAAAGTTCATCCAAGTACCTTTCAAACCCCACCTTCTCGAGCTTGCATTCATGACCTGTTCCCCTCTCAGTTTTGACCTTACCTAAAATAGCTTCCCTTGCCCACAGCACATTCGTTTTTCACTTTATCCCTTTGTTCCTTTCAGCTGGATGTATTTTATATACTGCTGTGCTTCGTCTCATCTTCCATGGCTACCCATCTCCTCCTCCTTTTTTTTTTTTTTTTAAGTCATTGGCATGTTGCCAGAATTAAGGAAGCTCTTTACTTGTGAAATAAATTCACACATTGGCCTGTGCTAACATGCACCTTTTGAAGACAAAACTACCAGATCTGCAATTCTGGGCAGGGGGCGGGGGAGAATGCGGTTCCTTAATCCTCACTTCTTCATCAGTTCTTCCTCAGGAAATACTCCCGCAGTGAGCACCACCCAGTGAGGACAGGAGAATAACTGGCTCAAGTATTGCCCTCAACTCCATAGGACTTTCACTTGCTAGGAAATAAATAAAACCTGAAGTAACCAACAGGGGGAAATGCTTTATTGCTTGCCCTATTCTATTTTTGGGACCTCCATTCAAACAGCCCAGAACTATACGTACACATTATTTTCAGGAGTGTGTAGATCTCCATTAAATCTACTTATAAGCTTTTCCAGATAAATCTTCCATAGAAAATTAACTTGGAGAATGAGCATTTTCATTTGTTTCCTCACCTCATTAATTAAAGTGAGAGCATCGGCTGACTCCCACATACAGATCTGCTGCTGAGCCAGTTTCTGTGGGTTGTTCTGCATATTGAGGCTACTTTCATAGTATCAGATGCTTCCCAATTGTCTATGATTCTTTCTGATCACTGATAGAAGGGGGGAAAGTATCCCAAATTGGCCTTTTCCCTAATTTGACACAGTTAAATAACCCACACCTACACAGCCCAAGAAGATGCACCCCTACTACAGAGGGGTAAGCAAAAAGAAAGGTTCACATCCTCCTCCCTCTGCAAACAAACTGTTCTCCCCAAATTCAGTCCTTGAAACAACTCTTACCCCAGCCTGCCTACAATCTTTAAATCATCATAGTACCCTCAATCAGGAACACTTTCTAGCAGGAAAGTAGATCTCTCAGAAGTTTTCCTCTACCCTGGTGGTCTCAGGCACAGCAACCTTGTTTATCCAGTGCCTGGGTATTAAGAAATAAATTGTCTGTCTCCTTTCCCTAAAAACATTCCTCATCCTCCTTTTTGTCCTATGATTTCTCCTTTTCATGTTCTCACAGGTATAGCAGGCAAAAAATTAAGAGCCAGTCATATGTATTCCTAAAAAGGCGGCTTCAGTTATCCCAAATTTCTAAAATTCAAGACCTGAATGTTTTCGTAGTACCATTCCATTTTCTCCAATAGTCAAAGCAACCACCCAAGGTGTGGGAGTCTTAGGTTTGAATCCGTAGGGATTTTAACCCATGTCTTTCATAGTCCCCAGCTGCACCCTGTCACAGTGCCCAGTCATCCTGGGTCAGTTGAAGCCAGCAAGTGTGTGCAGACATCACCAAGGTAGACAGCTGTCCCCTTGCTCTCTCAATTGATTTTCACATATTCTGCATGAATACAGATGATATCGTCGGGGGAAAAATCACTCACTCCAGAGCAGCCACAGGACACACTCAAACCATGCTTCACACAGAAATGTGCTTTTTTGTGTGGAGTCATAAGGTCAAAAAGGTCTGAAATAGTCCAAGAAATAAGTTGTGGGGAGGAGTTATTGTTTTAACTCAAGCCGTTTCAATAGTTAACTTTCCAGCATACTGCAAATCAAAGCACCAGGGACTTGAACCCCTCAGACCAGCTTCACGCCTTAAGAAAATACATTGTAGAGCCAAAATGTCACAGAAGAGAGCTAAGCTAGTCATAGGGAAGTAGAAGAGAGATCACTCCAATAACCGAGTCTGACACCAGAAGTTAAGTCAAATCCACAAAACTTTGGTTTATTTACTCAAAAAATCATGACTCAGTTATATTTCTTTTTTTAATAGGATACTTAGTGTTCTTAGTATTAAAGAGTTAAAATAATGTATTTCATCTTACAATGAAATTGGAACATTATAGATGGAAACAATCCTGTATTGATAAGTGCAATCTCATATTCCTAATAAGCGGAATTAACAGTTTAGGCTATTGTTCCTGCTACACCGTAATGGAGAGCGTTACACCAGCAATGGACCATCTGGAACAATACACAGCTGGAACCTTAGAGGATGTCTGTTTGCAGACTTTACATTGCTTGGGGGAGTGAAATTTTAATAACAGTGCACAAGAATCTGTCTTCCCAGATACTCGATCTGATTTGAACCATGACATTGATACTGGTACTTACTGTTCTACTAGAGCCAAGTGGGCCTAACCAATGTCTATTCAGCTGCTATTAAAAAGGGCTTTTTAATTCGCTTATTCCTTTTTTGATAAAGTTCAGAACTAGAAAAAGAATCTGCTTATGTTGCGTAAATCTCCAGCTAGAAATTAAAATATCTAGACTTGGCTTAATTACATTTTGAATGTGATCTCCAATAGAATTCGGTAACCTTTAGGGTTTAATAACCTCAGCTCATTTAATGTCCTTTCATTACATTAGTGTAACAATCCAAGAGCAAGGTTTGAAAGCTAAAGCTGTATGCTTCCCCCTGGGCCTTCCCATATGTTCACCATCTTTAGCTCAGGCTCCCAGGTTACTCATGCCAAGTCTTACAAAATATTCCTAGCAGGACAGAAAAACATCATCTTCCACTGTAATTTGTGTATTTATTCTTTGTAGAGGAGGTGAAAAAAATTAATTTAGTACTGCAAAGCAATGCTCTGGGTATCTACAAAGATCTAACTGCATCTCAGTGAGAAAAGCTAATCAGACTTCAGCAGCAGATCAGACCTCATCTGGCCTCAGCGACAGGTTCAAAAATGTGATAGGGTCCACACCTCAGACTGCAAATTGTTTTGTGATCCGGATACCTGTCTAAGCACAGACCGATTCCAAGTCTAGTACTAAATCATGCAATAGAAAGACTTTTTGGCAGAACCACCACAGAATAAACTAGACTGGAAGAGACCTTTGGAGGTCACATAATCCAACTCCTGCTTAAAATAGCGCTAACTTGCTCTAGGTTTACAGCAAAAGGCCTGTTTCACCAAAAAAAAAACTCCCGCAGCACCTCAATTCCTTTCCTGTACATTATGTAAATTCAAACATTTTATTTCAGCCCTTAGAAGGGCAGTGCTATAGCCTCATAAGCAGGGGCATCTCACTGTAGGAACCCACTTTCCATTGGCACAATGGGTGGGATGCACGTCACCAGACTTCAGTGTCTATGGGGTTGATGACTAAGGCCAACACCTACTCTCCCTCTAAAAATCAATGGGAAGAAAGAAGCTGCTCAGGCATGGTTTGTCTGACCCACTAAAGTCCTGGTTTAAGATAGCAGGAATTGCACTCCAGAATCTATTGACTGTCCTGATTTGCTCTCCACTGACTGTGAAGAAAACTCAGTTGTAGGCAGATGAACCCCACCCTGTGACTGCTTTTACTCGCAGCACACATTTTAAACTAGAAATAAGGTGTGCACGCAAAGCAAGGTCAGATCGTACCTTTCAAAGCAAATACTACGGTGGTAAAGAAACGGGCATAGCCATAGCATTTTTCTACAGAGATTATATATATGTCCAAAAGATTACCTAAAGAAGCAAATATTTGTCAGAGATTTTTCCAAGTGCAATTTCTACACCCTCAATCATCTGCCCCCCTTCACCAATAAACATGAACACAGATTGGGATTCCACAGATTCTGCCCTCCTTAGGAATGAACCCCATTCCCTGTGCTTTTGCCCTCCTACATACTTTGAGGAAAAACGCAGCAGTGCGAAGCATGCCTATATTGTTTTTCTAAAATGTGTTAAAAGTAAACCAAATTCTTACAGAGCAGAAAGAGTGTGGACAGGAGGACCTCCCCTCCATAGATTAACATCACTCAGTACAGAGATTTAAGTCTCAGTGTGGTCATACTCACACAGATGTGTAGATTTTTACTTCATGTCCCACTATGGAAGGATCACAATATAATTTACAGACTAAATCCTGAACTGTTGGAAAAAAAAAAAAAAAAAAAAAAAAAAAAAAAAAAAAGACAACCAAGATTCTCCTGACTCCCACCTACTAAACTTTGAAAAATACTGTTAACTTAGTGAAACAGCTCAGAAAGTTTATGTAATGCACTGAGTCCTGATGTACAGTGGCTATGGGGTGATGATGGTGGGTTTTTTCCCGATCTTTTTATTTGTTCCTGTAATAGCAATTGTAAGGAAGTGGATCTCTTCAAAGTTCAAGGCTACAGTGACCAATTTCTCTAGGAAATCAGAAATGAATGCAAAATATTTTTGTCCTGTGGGGAACCTTAGTGGTAAGAGGAGGTTGACAGGGAAAAGAAGAGAGGGTATTGCCTAGGCAAAAGCTTTTGACACACAGGAGCCATTGCTATGCCCGATAAGGCCGTGAACAAGGAAAACTGCTAAGCCCAGGTATTATCAATATACAGAGTGATTATACTTAGCTACATAACATAGCCACTAGTGCAAATTACTCTGTTTAAGACCACAAAGGTAAGGTTACACAAAAAAAAAATAAAAATCTAATGCCTAACACCCCCCAAACATTAAGCATCAAAATTGGTATTTTAATACTGATCCCTACTCTGTAATAAAATGAAAGTGAAACACTCGAGGTTCAGACACCTCAGATCTGATATAGGTTTAATTAAGACTGGAATTTAACATCTCAGACCCATGCTTAATTTAATAAAATCACAGGTGAAACACACGTATCTGTGAAACTACCAAAGGAAGTTCCAACTTGAAATTACCTTGCCACAAGCCAAAAAAAGACAGAGCTCTGATGATGAAAAGCCCTAGGATGAGGAACAAATACTTGTGGGTGCTACTGAAGTTGTTCATGTATACAACCCTGGTCAAATATACCACTGAATTATTATCAGATTTTGAAAGAAAGGAATTCCTCAGCTGTGCAGAAATGAACTACTACTTGTGCTAACAAATTAACATTTGTATGTGCAGCAATAACATCTTATTTATGTCATTGTAAAGTTCTCTTTAATTTCTGAGAATTTTATAACCACGTCAGATACTGCTGCTGTGAGCAGAATCCTTATTTGTCAATCCAAATGGCATCTATTAGTGGAAAAAAAAAGTAGACACACCATTCCTCGAAGACACAGTTTATATATTCCCTACCAGACACTATTTCAAGTAGTCTGAAGTTTAGAGAGGAGCTGCTTTGTGCTTCAATTAAGAAACAATTTGAGTCAAATGATCAGTACACTTGCTCCTGAGGAGTTATATTCTCAGCACATATTTTTATGCATCAGCAAATTACATTTTGTGCACTCTGCTAAGCTGTTGTGCGCGTACAGCGGGTAGCTGCGTGCCAACCTGCCCTGTGGGCAATTGCCAACGCTATCTCTATGCATCAGGCTTGGGAGCACTGTACACAGGCAAACACTCCTACAAAATGCATTGATGCTTATATGCTGATATGCCATGAAAACTCATTGCATCACCTCATTGTTCTTCATTCTCTTTGCCTCCCCTATTTGCCCATATTGAAGACATAACAGTCCTTGCATTATTGCTTTAAAGTAGATAATAAATGAATCAGTTTATGACTTCCTACAGGTCCTTTTTCACACCCAAGCTGTTAAGAGCAGTAAACGCCCTCTTCACCTTTGCTAGAAGAGCAGACTGGCACAAGGGTGAGAACAGGGATAACAGTTGAGTATGACAAGACCCTTATTTTAGTCAGGCATTGAGTGCATTACAATATCATTTACACTTAGGGCTCTCTTTTAACAGCTCTGCAAGTAAACAAACAGAAGCCAGATATGATTAAAAAGTTGCATCAGCCTTTAAAAAACCTGTATAAAAAAGTTTTGTTAATTTCTGTAACATATATAAGAGTACTTAAAGTGGAAGAAGCATATGACTGTAGACACACTTACAAAATTGTTTAATTCAATACAAGGCAGGCCAGGTAATTGTCATAACTGAAGTTGCAAGAGTGATTAACCTTATAGGACAATGACATTTCAAGGGTCTATAACTGATAATAAAGATGTTTCAATGTCAAGGGCCCATATAAGACTCCAGTAAAGTTTTATTTTCTGAAGGTAGTTTATATTTAACCACACATTTCTGGTGATAACAGCACAAATAAAAAAAAAAATATATTAATATGCATACTTTATTATTAAGAAATAAAGTCAAAGTTTCCATTAAAAATAATTACTGTTCTGAAAAAGTGATCTTTGATATCTGTTCTTCACCTTGCTCCTACTAATATAAAGTCCAGAACAAGCCATTAAAATTTAATTGTGGGATTTTTAACATTAATAATACAGATTACAAGTCTTCTATCTTAGTGTCAGGTGTAAACACGTTATATTTCCTTTATTAACCTTCTCATAATTTGTGATGGTTTTAATTTTAAAAAGACCTAGTTATCTTTATCTGTAAACGTAGCTAATAACCACACATGACTGCAGCTGATGTGCCGAGTCCCTAGTCTCAGGTTTCTTGCTTGTACAGCAAGGATGGCACTTCCTTGCATTTCCGAAACACTCAAAAGTCCCAAGAGAAGGAAAAATTAACAGAGTACTCTGCCAAAGCTTCTGAAAGAAATCTTGAGCATGCAAGACATCTGAGCCAAAGCCCAGATGCAGCCATAAGAGACAAGCAAAACCTTTCCGTTCAGAAGTGAGCATAAGGCCTTCAGCTTCAGAAGAATTGAACAGGCCACCATGTTCAGAAGTGGGAATGACTGCAGTGGCCTTCATGCTGGCATCTACCAAAACATGCAGCTGTCCAGGGAGCACAGATGGTCAAAATAATGAAGGACACAAGTACCCAGCTCAACACCAGACTGTCTAGCCCAGCCAGGGATTCAGTGTCACTGGTACAGAGTTATCTTCCAGGTGACCTCCATAACTATCAAACCCAGTGAACTGAGCTGTTCTTCCATAGTGAAACCTCCAAGGAAGAGCAATCATGTCAAAATCTTTCAGCCTCCAGCGAGCACAAACAGCCTTTCCCACTTTACTCTTCAAGGAGCAGGTATATCCTGAACCTGATGCCAAAGCACAGGTCACCTACCAGCCTTTGAGATTTTCTGGAAGATCAGAGATGGCCACATGGCAGACCTGGAGCAACAGCTGGAGGTCAGGTAGAATATCTTAGGTCATTTCAAATAAGACCACTTGTGGATTTATAGGGAAGTAAATCAAGCCATAGTTCTCCATGGTGAGAATTTGGATTACTGAAAAGACACCAAAACATATCCAACCCTAGCCCTGAACATACAAGCCTGCTCTGTACTAGCTTCCAGAAACTTTCATTCTGGTGTTTAGGGCAGGCTCCAAGCACAAGTGTCTTTACTACAGTTGTATAAAAATCCTTACAAACTCTTCATATCTTTCAGTCTGAAATTAATTCCTCTTAATCAAACAGTGGTGGTTTTAGGTGAAGTTTCTGTGGCTCCCATTTCCACCTCCAAAGTATTTTGCTCCTACCCGTTCAGACACAAAGGGCTGATGCAAGGAACAAGGCCATAGCATCTATACAAGGCAAATTCCTCCTTGGTTGTCCACCACACAGACGCACCAAGTCAGTTGTTTCAAGTCCTGGCAAAAGCTAGATGCTTTATGGGTCTTTGCCAGAATGCCATGAATTCTGAAGACTTCATTAAAGGCAAAAACATTTATAAGTCTGCTCACAAGTGGAGTAACATATGCCTTTCAAATTTTCCAGCGGCTCAGAACAGTTTTGCGTGTCCTGAACATAAAGGATTGGTGTTTTCCATTTCCTTCTGACCTTCTTATCTTGTACATTTTTTAGGATAATTTAAAGTAGCATCAACAGAAGGAGTTAAGCTTGTGGCTTTACTGGTACCTAGAGCATTTCTCTTAGGTGACTGGGCATTTTGCTGAAGTCGGTTAAGTTAGACCCATGAAAAGGAGCTTAGCAGGACATATTTTGCTCTGTTATATCTGTGCAGATTCACAAATGTTTTTTACTTGAGGAATTAATGAGCCTGAAGCTAAGTGGGAGTTTACACCATTTTCTTTAGATTCTATTCATACCTCATTGTAGCAAGATTACCACAGCACTGGTGAAGAGCTGTCCTGTTTTTCAGTGATTACGTCAGTGATCCTGGTCTCTCCCTACTTCTTCTCTTCACAGCAGCTTTGTCAAGTTTAACTTCATCCACTTTAAAACTACAAGTACAGCACTTTCTTTTAGCAAAGCATAACAAAGGTATCCCTTTCAAGAACCATGTTAGGCATCATAGTTCAATCTTCAATGAGAGATTAAAAGATACATGCTGAAGATTAACCAGAACAAATCTTTTCATTACGTAATTGAGTGGTTTTAGAAGCAAATTATTGACTTGTCTGGAAATACACATACAACAATTACAAGTTTATTTCTACTACTTTGTCAAGTGAAAGAGCTTATTAAGAACATTTATCCTGATTCTACATAAATCTCCTCTTCTCTAAGGAATTTGTCTGCATTACACTAAGACTAATCAAGGCTACTCCATGGTCAACAGTATTAAGTTGTTCAACAATAAGAAGTTGTAAAGTATAAATGGCATTCTCCTCACATTAGATACACTTGAACTATATTTTTCTGGCTGTAAAGGCTGCATCTCTTTGGATAGGTCTGGGTGATAATACACTGCATTCTACACAGTCAGAAAAGTTCAGTAAACAAGGGAGAAAAGAAAATAGAAATAGGAAAAAGAACCCACCAGTCTTCTGCAATACAGCCAAGTTAGTTAGTCACCTGTAACAAATAGTCCAACAAAGAATATGGACACTCTGATTTCTTGTCGCCTATCCATGTGATGCATCCAAGACAGGCAACATCATCTATGGGCATTGCGCAGCACAACAATCTTTTGCTTTGATGCCATCTTACTTTCTGTGGCTGAGGAAGGTGTGTGCATGCACAGAGGAGAAATGCAGTCAGAGGAGAAATGCAACAGAGGGTGAGTTCTAGTTCAAGTTCTTTTTGATTCAAGTTTAATTAGCACCTTATCCCAGGAAAATCGCCCTATGCAAGCACTGGTATGTCAATAGACTACATAATTCTTGACCTTCCTTTGAGAAAGAAAGGAGAAAAGATGTTTTTGTGGTATTTCAAAGGAAGAGCACTAGGTGCACATGGAAAATTTACACACACAACCGTAAAATATGAAAAATCTCCAAATTTGAGGATGCAACAGCACCTGCGTATTCAGATCAGTATTTTTAGTGCCTACTGATGTTACTTTCCGGCATAAACACAAGTTTCTATTAGTCATCTACAAGTTTTTTAGTGTCATTTTCATTTAGGAAAATTGTTAAGATTGATTTATTGCACAGTGAAATTAGATTCCATATATCACTATTTTCAAAGGAAAAACAATCACACCCTAAATCCATATTTGAACTTTGAAGCTACTTACCAGGAAAAACCAAGGCTTTTTCAGCATGATTCATCTTGTTCTCATAGAGTAATTAAAAATTAAAAAAAAAGTTCCAATTCCTGTCTATCACCCTTTACTCAAGTTTTCATAGCAACATGAAGTACTAACCAAATCTCTGCATGCAGTTGTCCTCTTTCACCTCTTACATGATTGTTTACACCTGGAGCTTACTAGCTGCAGAGCTAGTCACAACGTACTCCATCCACTTTGCCCTGGTGTCAACGATTACATAGAAGTTCAGAACTCATCTTTCTAATGACTTGAGACTTAAAGGCTGGTTTAGGTTTGACTTTTATTTATAGCACCCGCGTGTCCTTTACTCACCAGCCATCTAATACCAGCATCATGTAAGGTACCACCCAAAGCTATGACTATGTTATGAAGAGATTACCTAACAAGTGTCCCTGAACTTTGCTTAGGACATTCTTTGCCCTATTATCTAACTGCAAATTTGATTTGAAGATAATGCAGAAGAAAAATCTTTAATCACAAAAACAAAGTATTCAAGCAATTCTGGGCCTTTTTGTTTTATTTTCACAATAGATGCATCTCTCATCACCTGTATCACACCACCTCTGGAAGTAAACAAGTGTGACCATAAAGTGAGATTGGATTTTGTCACTTATAAACTAGACAGAAACATGCAGAGCACTCTTGTACATAAAAACATTTACAAACAAATAAGCAAAGGGCAAAGACCACAGATTTCAATAACAGTTTATGTGATTCATGTGTCCTCTCTGTGAACTCTGTGCAGTTGCAGGTGTGCATGTGTGTGTTTTCCAGAGCATGGGATGGGATGCGTCAGTCCGAAGAAGGTCATGGGCACAAATGCTGACAGCTAAATGGCACGTAGAGCACACAAGCCCAGATATTGAGACTGGGACTCTCCCTCAGGCATGAACGACCCAGCAATCTTACTGCAAGCAAGTACTAGGGTCCTGTCAACATGAAACTAACCAGCATAAACACAGCCTGGAAAACAAATCAAGTATTGGCATCTGTGTTCAGAAGATCATCCAGAAATGTCTTCCCATATGAAGAGCTCACTACCTGACTTTCACATCATTGCTCTCCTTTTCAGAGGAGAACCTGGGGTATTCAAATCCCCTTTCCTGTTTGTTCTTCAATACCAATTTAATTTAATTAGTTAACGAAGGCTTCCTGATGCTAAATATTAAATTCTGCCACTGTCTCTTTACCTGTTGCACCAGAGTTCTCAATAGATCTACCTTAGGGCTTCACAAAGGCCAGAATCTGCCTCTGAACAGAAGCAATACATTTTCTGAAAAGGGAGATGCTATTCTTTGTGCCTACACCTCTGAACTCTATCCTCTGGGAACAGTCACAAGGATGACCTGTCCCCTTTTGTCAGAATCTTATTAAAATCACAAACCAGAAAAAGGCTGAAATTTGTTGTAATATTATGTCAGCCTCTGCTTAGTGGGAAGAAAGGGGCTGCATTCAATTCATATGGGTTCCTACTGAACGGTTAAATGAGTTAAGACCTGCCCTCAGGGAGTTGGGAGGTCTCTGCTCAACCAAAAGCCGTGGCTTCCTCTACCTCACTAGCAAGTATCAACAGCAAGCTCTCTTCTCTTGGGTCTTTAAGTTACTGTTATGCTATTACAAACACACCAGCTTTGAGTCTCTTTTTGTACCCACTAAAGCAGCAGACCCTTACAGGTCACCTTCAGCTCTTCCCCTGTAGCCTCGATTAAAACAAATAGGTGCTGCCTACCTGTAAAACTTTTCCAGACTCGAGGCTTCTACTTCTTTTCTTGTTTTAGAGATGCTGGTGCACACATTTTCATACTCCCAAATTGCCTGCACTCATTATCAATCCTAACTCGTCTGTTTAACAGTTTGCACAGGGCACAGCAGTTAGCGCTCCAACACTGTGATGACTCAGTTGCGCGGGGTGGCCATGAACTGCTTGCTCAAGTTCTCCGCAGTGCTAATACACAATCTGCCTCTTAGCTAACTTTTAAGTGCTACTGTTCATTATAGATTCCATATCCACTCCACACACTCTGGGAAAAGGCACAAAGCTGCAGGCACTGTTTTACCGTGAAACAGTGAAACGGAGCCTTGCTTGTGGACTTGCATGGAGATTTCACACCCAGAAATCTCTGGGAAACCAATCTAACGCTTTGCAAACTCTTGCTCAAAGGTAGGAAGCTTCTTGAATCAAAAAGCAGACAATCTCAATTGTCCCAGTGCATAGAGGGAAGTCTGATAACACAACATTTCTGTCAGCAAACCCGAACAGTTCGCTTTAATTTCCATCAGCAAACCTGAACAGTTCACTTTAAGGGACTACTTCTACTCATCTTCATGCTTAGAATGTAGGATTAATAAGCACAGAAATTTCTCATGTGTTCCATTTTCTTTGCTTGAATGCAAATTCCAGTCTTCTGCCTAAATATTTCCAGCTTAGGTGTAACTCACTGTTGCCCAACTCGTTTTTAGTGCATCTTTCCTAATTTGCTCTATAGGAGATACAAGTCTATAGTTGCAGCAGAGCTTTTTCAGCTCCAAGTGTAAGTTTGGGTGTGTTTGTCTGGGGGAGGCTCTGAATCATTCCCAGATGCAAGCCAAGATAACAGGTCCTCAAAGGAAAAGGTTGGTCGTTGTGCCCCAGTCATTGCCTGCTTTCTGACCAGAGACGGCTAGATTGCTCTGGTACAGGCATTATTTTATGGCTGAAGTGGGATAACAAATACTTGCTTTACATCCCTCTACATAGGCTTCAGTAATACCACAGAGCAGAAATGTAGATCAACATATTCTGTATTTGGTAGCGATCAGTGCCTCAGGACAGGCAACTAGGAGTACTGTTTGGGGAAGGACAGACATGAAATGGCAGAGTGGAATATGCTTGCTTGACAACATATCAAGATAAATCTGGTCTTTGCACCACGCTTGTGTGCTGTATGCCTCTGAGGCATAACATTTCCAGTTTAGATTTATCTGGAAAGCATACTCCATGGTTACAGATCTCTCATTTCTATACAGACCTGGCCTTAACTATTGCTTTAGCTAGTGCTGTTGGTTCTTTTTTGATCATTAAATTCATTTCTAAGGTTTAAAAAGTGTGAGTGAAAGACAGCTGCTGAAACCTGAAATTCAATATCCATACACAAAGTGGGTTTCTGACTCTTACTAATGCACCCTTCAGTCTTAAATGATAAAATTGATAGGTTCTCTCTCCTATTCAGAAAAATTAGGCAAAGATATCATCCAGAGTCTACAAAATGGGGCTTCAAAGAAACCTGTTCTGCAAAATAATAGAAAAAGTGATGTTGACTGATGGATGGGAATCAGTTAAACTGATCTCTGGGACACATTATGCATTAATAAATCAGAGACTGTGTTCATTGACAGAAGTGTAGGAGGCATGTTAAAAACTTCTAAGAAAAAAAAAAAAAAGCTTAAACATATTTCAAAGGAACATACAGAAGGATTAGCGTTAAGACCTTTTTATGAACACAGTACTGAGCGCTTACGTGAAGATCAAGAAAATAGACATCTCCATAGGAAGTTATTTTTTGTTTTAGAAGATACTGTTGCTTTTCACTGCACCTAACAGGAATCCTGTGCTATTTCTAAAGCTCTCTTGCCCAGTCCAAAGATATTCATTCCAACACTGATCATCAATTACATCAATTACAACCCTACCAAAAAAAAAAAAAAAAAAAAGAAAAAGAAAAATTCCCTGTTTAGCAGGAACACAGTCCTAGAAACTGAGAGAACTTCTGTACTGAGAGTAAGATCAAACACATGCCTCAACTATGGGTCCTGAGAGATGCACACTTGAACGTGAGCAAGAAGAGAGGTTTGCAGTTCTGAGGACTCGGGCTTGCAAATCACTTCAGTGCTATCTTCACCTTCCTAAGTGGCTGGCTGGACAAATCAAGTTTTAAAAGTCAGTGGGAAAAAAAGCCTCTCAACCTGGAAAAAAAAAAAAAAAAAAAAAAAAAAAAAAAAGAGCCCTTGCAGCTCTCAGGAACAGGGGAGTTGCGTAGGCAGATAAATTTAACCAGGCTGCTCTTCCTCAGTGTCTTCACTGTAGATGTAAGAATCTAGAAAGAGACTCCCATATTTTAAAAACTCACCACCCTTTGGGGTTTGCCACATTCAACTAAAAACTCTTTATGCTGCAGAAGTAGGGTTTGTTTTTTTTTCTTTCCCCTCAAATGCGACCAAAAAAAGATATGTTTCCTCAGGCTCATTTACAGAGTGACCCTGCTGCTACTAACACACTGAAGGCACTGTGAGAGCCTAGAATGCAAAATGATTAAGACAGCCAGAGAGCAGCTATATGCTGAGGAAGCAATGTTTCAGTTGATAATATAAGACTGCGCTGAAGTCTGTGAACACAAAACATGCTGTTCTGTCAATAAACCCTTACCTTCCAGCTAAATTACAAACTCTCAGAAAGGATCTATCATGGTAGAGCAGGCTTATATATCAGTAAGTTAAGGTAATTAAGCTCAGGTTCAGTCATGAAAACCTCCACGATTTCAGTAAATTGGAAAAACTGTAAGTGAAGACAGACTGTTCTGCATTTTCTGTTGTTGTAATGTAGTTGAGTTACAAAGCAATCCTCATTTAGACAGCTGCAGATGCTAGGTTACTTGCAGCAGTGGACAGGTTACAGCACAAAGAAACACACATTAATTCAAAGTACTCCTGTTTCAAAAGCATAACATCACTGTGGTCTATGCATTTTAATAGAGTAGTGTGTGTTGTACATTCGTCCTACAGCTCGTAGATGATGCTTTTTCTAGGAAGTCAGAAGTTAGGCAGCATTTTTAAGATGAAGGGTATATTATTATATGAATATGTATCTGCATAAAAACATTAACTGGGACAACTAAACAAGAAATTAAGAAATGACTTGTAAGGCTTAAAAATAATTGAAAAGAAATGTTCCAAAGTTTTGATGTCTCATAAAAGCTAAGTTTAGAAGGTGAAGAAATTATTTCAATTAAACAGAACAAATGTCAGCAATGAATGTCTAAGCATTTTAATGAATTCAACTGTAATACTACGGTGCATGCTGAGGCACAGAGCCAGTGGGGGTATACAAATACAGAGAAGTTATTTGTGAATAGAATTTGGACTGTATAAGAAACACCCACTCAGGTTAGGGAAGAGTTTCTGGAAACAAAACCTGCAAGAGCTCCAGAAATTTCTCTGGTACCAAAACCTGACTGCAGAGTTATGATATATAAAGATGAAGCAGCAAACAGGCCCAAAACCAGGGAACCAGTTTGGTCTAACTGGCTGATTTATCCTTTAACTTGATTCCCAACGTATATTAAGCAACAGAACAGTTCCACTGACTTAAATGGCAGTACTTTCCACCCTGCAAAGGAGAAAAGAACTAACCTTAACTAACCTTCCTTTCTGCAAAATGACATATTATAAAAGTTCCTAATCAGATGAAAGACAACATTCCCCTTTACCAAAAAAAAAAAAAAATGAAGAGGACAAAACAGCTATACACACAACAAGCAAAAAGGGTAAATAGAGCTGGTACATAAATTATTTCTCCTCAAGAAAAACTGACTGGAAAAAATGAGAATGCAATAAGTTTTTTAATTAAAAAAGAACAACCTAGTGCCTGCTGGTAGCAGTGTGCATATCAAAGCCTATCATTGCTATGACTCTGAGCATTCCAGAATGCAACTGATCACCCACTGGTTGGTTTACTGATCTTGAAGCCATTTCTTATCCCATCTCTTTCAATGAATCCAATTCCCTCAAACTTAACTTCCAGATGAAACAACCAGTGGTGGTGTCCAACACTCCAGCCCTTTGAATCCCAAGAACCAAACCTATGGGCTATATCAAATGTGTTTTCAGTATGCTACGTTGCACACTGTCTTATTGATTAATACTTATGATAAGTTTTCTATTAGGTTAATTATTTTTCCCCATTGGAAAAATGCTCACAAGCTCCGGTGATCAGCAGCACCATGGACATAGCTGACATTATGAGCTGTTACCTGCAGATGTTACACTCTGAATTTTCCCAGCCATATGTTTTCCTTGTACAGAGCCATACAGGCCTTCCACAGCCCACTCTTAGTCCTTTGGTAGATTACTGACATTCTGCTCCTTAATCCTTTATTTCACTGTCAGGCTTTCTCTAAAGATCTGGATTACCTCAGTTGCACAGCTATAATAATTAGGTTTTATATTTTTGAAACCTTCAATTATAATCTACAAATAAAATCTTAATCAGTGCACAGCTGATCTGTGAAAAGCATTTCCATGGTGGTTTTAGGTCAAGGTTAACAGAAAGGACAATTTAAGCACATGCACTAACCATTTCAAAGTGTTAGGGATGTGATCTCTTCACATCTCAGGATATGAACCGAACCAGCACTACTTCAGAACTGGCTTACGGGCAGCTTCGCGTTCTTTTCTGTGCTCCTGGAAAGACAGACTGTGAGACGGACCATGCATCTGGCAGTTTATGGCAATTCCCAAACTCCTAGGAGTATTTTAAAGGATTTTGAGTTAGGACAATCAAACTGACAAAAAAAAAAAAAAAAAAAAAATTCTATACGCTTGAAGCATTTAAGAGGAACATTTATTTTGGCATTTAACACCAGTATTTTGCCTCTCCCAATATTTTCCAGGCATTTTGTCAAATTAAAATTAGTTTCCAGATCATGAAGATAAAGCTTGACTCTCTTGCTCCACAAAGAGAGAAAATTAAACTGAACTATGAAGATTATATTTTTTGATAGAAATCCCTGTTCCTGTCCTTGGAATTAGACTTGTGCATGACTACCTGCTGTTAAACTGCCTTCACGGGCTTGTGAGAAAGCTCCATTGTCTTCCTCTGTCTTTCAGACACAGCAGAAGCAATGTCTGCAAATAACATCTTTCTATTAAGTTCTTTCCACAAGTGAGCAATCTAACCAGCTACTCCCTGTACCTTCCTGATGGGGAAAGAGTTCCTCCTAGGAAACTGTCAGGTGAAAGATAACTCGAAGTCATGGAAACAGATATTCAGTACACAAGATCGAGCCTGTTGAAGGCTTTGCATGGGACAACTGGAATACCAAAGACTTGTAGAAGGGAGAAAACTGAACTCTGAACAGACTACAGTAATAGTGAAAGCTGCTAGGAAGTCACCACAAACAGAAAGCAAGCAAAACACAGTGCAGTTATTCAGTAATTTGTGAGAAATAGCTACTTCTGATAAATAATGTGAGCCACATGGACAAAGAATTATTATGGATCTGGCAGGCTACAAATCAAACTCATTTCCAACATTCAGGTGGTGAACATGTCAGTCAAATCTTTGAAAAAGAAACTAGGAGAAGATTTTATCATTGTATGGATAAAGGAATAAATTGTGATACTTAAAAACAAAGAGCCATGAGAAGCATAGAAAACCAAGGCCAAAAAAAAAAAAGAAAAAGGAGAGACCTTTCAACAATAACAGACAATTCCAAAGAATAAGAAAGCCAAAACAAATAAAATACTTGGAAAACAGTTAGTATAGATATACAGCTAGCACAGGGCTATCTTAAATCTTTTTTTACCTTCTATAGTTATTTACATCTATGCAAAATGGCTATTAAACAGCATGGTCATACCTTTATATGATGAGGAATGGTTACACAAGGCACAAGAGAATGTCACATTTAGCAATCCAAAATCTAATAATGTATAGTGTTGAAAATAGTGTTAACTCAAATGAACAAAATTTAAAGTGACAAACAAGCAGAAGGGAGCAGCATCTCATGACTTGTCAGTCAGCTCTCCACCAAACCAACGTGTTTGCAGGAGGAAGATACAAGATATATCTGGGCAATAAGGTTTTCTACATCCAAACAAAGCACTGAAGCAGAGAAAACACAGCTTCTGTGTCATTCTGAGCACTGGAAATGAGAGCAATCTTTTTCACACAGCCTGGAAAGTCACAGCTCAAGCTGAAGTTGAGGTCAACAAGTTATATTCAGCTCCTGGTTGAGGACCAGAAGGATTCACAGCAAATATTCCAGCAAAGACAACGTATTAGCTGAAAATAACCCTGCAGGTAGCTTTTTAAAAGAAAAAAAAAAAAGCCGTTATTTTAATAATCATAGAAAAATATAGGTTGCAAGGGACATTTGCAGGTCATCTAGGCCCATTCCCTGCTCAAAGCAGGGCCAGCTTCAAAGTTAGACCAGGTTGCTTGGAGCCTTGGCCCATTAAGATTTGAAAGTCTTGGGAGTTAGAGTCCACAGCCTCTCCAAGCCCTGTTCCCGCACTTGAGGGCCCTTTGTTGTGAAGAATTTTCCTTAATCGCATAGAAATTTCCATTGTGTTTTTTTCTGCTTGTGGCCTCTTGTCCTTTCACTGTACATCTGAAAAAACTTCATCTTCTCTACAGCCCCCCTTCAGGTAATGGAAAGGTTGCAAATTGATCCCTAGACCACCCCTCCTTAGCCATCTCAAGGCTAAACAAACCCAGGTCCTTCAGGCTCCCCAGTATGTCTTGACCATATTAATAGCTCTTCACTGGCCTCACTCCAGTGTGTCTCTTAAAATGGAGAGAATGTGGAAACACCAACACTAGATACTAATGACATAGTATAGTATTTCACCCCTCCAAGGAACAAGGCTTTTATGGAGGTGGGCTAGCAAGTGGTTTCCCTTTTTCCTTACAGAGACACGTAAGGGAAGCAGCATACCCACTGGTGCCTGGTAAATTAATATTTGACATCCCAGTTGCACTGCCTTGTTGCACAGTCACCCTTTACACAAGGATTTCATACATTGCAGAGACAATTAGTAAACCTGATACAAGAAGAAAGCACCTCAAAGCCTCCCACAGAGGCTGCAACGCCTCACAGTGTTTGTTGTGCTCAATATCACATTCTAAAAGCCACAAAACCAAAAAGAAGTGCTGACTAGTTTTCGTTTTATTCTGTATCTCCCAGTGTATGAGTAGATACAGAATAAAAGAACAATAACTTGCACCTTTTCCCATGTATCACAGATTTAAATTTTAACAAGACAAAGGAAAAGACATCTATAAAGGACTTTAAGTTGAGTGACAATGTTCTAATTACATTGGATAATCTTGAAGGAAAGAAGCTTTTCCATATCACGCCTTTAAAAAATTTAAAGAAAAGAAAAAAAGAAAGCCACAAATTACCTTAAAAATTGAATCACTCTGAAGATTAATTATATTTGGCCAGAAGAGACTTCAAAGACACAAAGCATCCTTCCTAAATCCCATTCACCCAGCCGCCCAGGAGTGAGCAGGTTGGTTCTGCTGAACAACTGGCAAGGACGGCATGGATTTCCTTGTTTCTGGCAGTCAAACAAGAAGCTGAAGCCAGTAGATTTTCTGCGGGGCTGGCTTATACAGAGGAAAGGAGTGAACTGGCATCTGAGCTCCATAAGGAAAAGCAAAGGGGTACTCTAAGGATAATTCTTAAGAACTCCCCTGAGTTCAAACCCCATCCTTAACATCCTGCTGCAGGTCAAGGAGACTTTCCTTTCTCCCCACCCCTCCCTCCCTGCCCCCAATGTCAATCATCACTCTTCTTCCCCTCAGACCCCAGGAACCAGTGTTGGCCCATGCAGCTGGGCTGAGATGCACCTGGTTGCTTTGGATCTTCTGGAGGACCGACTCAGGATGCTGGGTCTCACAAAAGCAGTTCAGTTCCGTTTTTTAAGGATAAGAAAACTTATGGGAACAGTACAAAAGCTTTGATAGTTGTCAGTTACCTTGACACCACCCATAATACAAGCCAAGTAAAAAGCAAAGAAATAATTGACTTACTAAAATCTGAAAAACAACCGCCCTGTTTCTAATGTTGCGAAGGACAAGCGAACAGAAATAGAAGAATGATTTTTCTCTTTTATCCTCTCATCCTAGGATGAGATCTAAGAGGCTTCTCGGTCTTTGTTACATAGTTTTAGATGAGGCAACTCTGTGGTGAAGGCTCCGCTCTTTGAACAAGCCTTCAATCCTCATATTTTCCTCACAGCAGGGAATATAGACTAAGGAACATGTTTGCCATTCCTCCTGTGTGGCCTCCAGCTAGATTCAGATCTTGCTCCCTTTCTCACGCTTTAGGACGACCGTATTTAGGTTTACTAAGGATGCAATTTCAACAGGCTTCCCTGACCACCACCCTCTCTCCCCTGTCCTATTGACCATCCTCACTTCTTTAGAAATGCTTAAAGTACAGATTGATGTTGTCCCTGTAAGAAAGCTATAAAAGGGGAAAAAAATAATAATAATATTTCCACAGGCAGGTTAGAGACTGAAGAAGTTAAGGCTGGATTAAAACTAACTCTGACTTCTTAGGTCTGTTTCACAGCCCACACCAAACATCCTGCTGCTCTGAGCCAGCCAACCAAAAGGTAAATTGAGGAGGGAAGAAAAGAAAATAAAGATGCACTGTAATCGCTAAACAGAAGGAAACTGTAAATACAGCCATAGAATGCCTCTCCAACAATGTAGTTTCATGCAGATAAATTCATTTCCTTTGCATAATAGAGATCAATAACAATACCTTGAGATAAATACTGCAAGCGATATGCCACTGTGGGAATAAACCAGTAGTTTAGAAACAGAAAGGATTATTTATGTAAAAGAGCTACATTTTTTTATTATTTAGTTTGTACAGCAGGTTCCTGAAGGCCTCTGAGGAATGATAAAGTCTGCACATTTAAGGGCTGCTCATTTCTTACACCACTGAAAGGCAGCCACCCTGGGACTGCTCTGTTGCCTCCCCTGACAATTTTTTCAGGCATTTTTACAGCATGTAGCATTTTCCTTAAAGTTGTGGCTGCAGTTTTCATATTATATGAAGTAAAGATTTTTGTCCTTCGTAGAGTAACAAAAAACTTGAAAACATGAATGCTTTCAAAAGGAAAAAAACCAAAAAAAAAACCCAACAAAAAAAAACCCAAACACAAAAGACCCACCACACCACATACCCATTCCAGCTGTAGGAGAGCAACAGGATAGCAACACTGACAACTGGCAACGTTCTCTTCATCTGTTCCACCAAGGACCATGCTGTTATCATGTACTACCTTGTAGTTTTGGTACAGACAGGTGTATCCAGGACAAGTTCATGTAACATCAGGTATTTCCACAGAACATAAGATATGTTCAAACTGAGTTATAAGAAAGGCCCCTAATAGAAGAGTTACTTCAGCAGGGTCCCTAAAGCAGTTTCCCAGTTATAGAAAACCAGTTCTTCATTTAAAACAAAGACAGACAACCCCCTCAACCTCCACCAAACAATAGGAAAAAAACAAAAAAAAACCAAAAAACACGCACAAAATGCCAATATTTCTCATTAAAGTGGCTAAGGATTTTCAAAACTGTAAGGAATGCTGTTTCATAGGTTCTTTATTTAATGTAGTCATCTCAGACTCTGCTGGACACTACAGAACGGTTATTTTGACACAGTACACAAGACTAGAGATAGTAGTATTAGGCCTTTAGAGAGTTTCTACCAAAGTTGCAAAATTCAGTGAAAAATAGTACAGATCTTCCTTTTTGATAGGCGCAAGGATTATCTCGCATCCCTAGAAAAAGCTATAAACTCATATTCTGTGAGAACACCTTGAATTGATATTTCAAAGGGTTTCTTTTGAAAGAATGATTTATAGATCACAAAGACCAATGGGTCTTTTATCAAAGAAAATGGATCCTTTTCTGAACCACAAAGAAAAGATTGATGATATCCTAGACCACATCTCCATTTTTGAGAGTTGTATAGTGCCAAAAAACAACAGTTACAGTGGGTTAGTACTTTACAATACCACAAATAACTGACATATTAATTACAGATTAAGTTCTCATGGTGTTTTATGGAGGCCAGAGAGCAAAAATATAGCATAGGGAGACTCGTGGAGTGATTTATCTTAACCCCTCTGTAAGTATTAAGGAAGACAAGGAGCATTTTAAGTAATAAGAGCACATGACAAAACAGCAAAATGGATACAAATGCATCTGTGTGTTTTTTTATTTTCTTATCGGGACTAAGAAGGTGCATATATGTAAAGGTATGTTCTCTGTATGAATATCAAGATTCTTCTAGCTTTATCATATCCCTTTTTCAGTTCGGTAATAAAATTCCTATCAAGTCTTTATTTGCAACACAGTCTGTATGGACAGGCTTTCCAAAATTATTACCCAGCCAAGGGAAAAACATGCAAATTGTATTACCTTCTGGGTTTTTAGAAGGGAAAAAAAAAATAGATACATTTCTTTTTTAATTGGCTCTATTATTCCCAATTTTTCAAAGTAATACTTTCCCAGAGAGCCAGCACCTAGTATGTTAAGCGATAGATTAAATGTATTTAGCCTCAACAAAATACAAAATACATGTGCTTTTACACGTACAGAGGAGAGGAAAATGCAGGAGAGTATGGAAGAAAGCAGGCAACCCACACTGGTATTTACTGTTATGTTGGCGTATGATGTCCTCAAAAGGCACAAGAGATCTAGGGAGACCAGAAGCAAACAGCTTCACAGTCAGATGGGATTTGCTGAGGGCCACACCTTTCACACCCTTGCTAAAGCCTTACACGTTACCAGGGGCATGAGATTCCACTATTGATTTCTTGTAGAGATTTCCTCTGTCTCCCAAATACCCAAGCTTTTTCTTCGTCTCGCGAGCTCCTAACCAAGACTCAGCCATAACCCTTGGTACGCAAATACTGAGCAATGTTAAGTTTAGCAAGCAATAAGCAATAGCATGTTAAAATAAAATAAAACAACACTGCAAGGCATAGGGGTTTTTTTTTGTTAGCTTAATCAGCTAGACATTGTAATAAAGAAGAAAAAAATAAGAACAAATATTTTTCCAAAGTCCCTTAGGTTTCCAGATTCAAAGACAATGCTATTTATCAATCATTTTACTAGCACCTATTCCTCTAGGGCTGTGACACTCATTGTGCAAGAGGTAGAGTCACAGGTGATAAGAATCTTGCTTTTCTTTTTGCCACTGCTCTTGTTGTT